>JAIPRL010001722.1:0-74835 GCA_025469235.1 Pemphigus obesinymphae | reverse complement strand
GCATGCGCGTGCGTAATATTATGTTTAGCCGGCCCGTCGCTGTCGACCACGGTAATTATTTTTGTTATCGCTATTTATGCGGGGCTTACACACACTAATATTAATTTACACACGCACACACATACACAGCATTTTCACATTGTTCAAAAATTGCCTATACAATAACCCCTTAAAACACGCCCGCAGAGAGCCGCCTTAAATCTATCTTCATTATTGCATACCTACATGTTTTATTGACCTTAATATTTCATTCAGTTCATTATAATAATAAATTCATTCAATTGCTCAAAATATTTTTTATAATATTAAAAATCATTTTAATAATACAACATAATATTAAGTTAAGAAGAGAAAGTGTTCAATAAAAAATCTAATTAAAATCAAGGCAAACAAATTATAATTAAAAAACAAGAATGTTGATCATTTTTTTAAACATATAACATTTTTTATTATTATGTTAGTAATACATTTATGCAAAATGAGATAAGAAATTTAGATGGCTTTCTATATCAAAAATAGGTCATATTAAACATTGTTAATTAATAATTTAACATAGTTAAAATTATTTTTTTAAATAAAAATACAATACAAAATTTATTTGTGTGAAATTAAATTAAATCTTTATGCCTTAATATCAAGACGTACAATTTGCAGCTATTAGATAATTAAAATATACAATACTTTTAAATTGTGTTATATTTTTGTTAGGTTTACTAAAAGTAGTTTCATAACGATTATCAGGTACACATGTATTCGTTGGCAACAGATGATCTATTAATTGTGTCAATTTAGATGGATACAATTCTTTAGATGTGTTTTTTGTATTTTCAAAATCTAATTGATGTGTATGAGTAGAGGGAATATTTGGGTAATTTGGATCAGACTCAATACGGTCAAACAATTCTTGAACAAATTTTTCATCATTTGATTTGATTTTAAGATGCATGGTCGCTGCAGTCATCACCGTGATAACAGTTGACATAGCAATCATTTGTTTAATTTTCAGACGAACAATTTTCTTTCGGTACAACTAAACAAAAATAATATTAAATTATAATATAATCTAAATAATTAACCTGAAAACAATTAAATAACCTTTCTTATTGTTTGTACAACTGATGAAAAGAATAGAAACATTTTCAAAAGAATGGAGTTAGATTTCTTCATTTCACCATATAGTTGATTGACAATTTGTTTATGTCTAATAGTAAATTCTTCATCACTTATAAAAAATTCCCAATTCTAAAAATAAATTAAAATATAAATATATCAAATAATAAAAATTATAAACTGAATTTAAATAAATAAAATATGTCAGTTTTAACTTTTATTAATAGCGAAAGGGCAAATATACTCTAATATATAAAATGATCAATTAAATATAATTAGAAAATAAATAGCCAAATCAATCTTATGTGTTACAAGGTACATTTGAATACTAAATGTTATTTAATATATGATCTGCTATAAAGTATACAATTTACAATTTAAATGATAAGAAGATATATAATGGGATATCACATCAACAACGAAATGTACAGGTTTCCAAGTTTTTTCATATAATATTTTAACTCGATCCAAATTATTGCTATAGCTTGATTTTAAATTATTATTAAATTATATTTACTCAAATAAATTAATCTTACCATTGCATATAAATAATCTTTTTCCATTTCATTGATAGTTTTAAGACTCATACCATAAGCTGCAGCCCATTCGCTATTGATTGCTGAATCAAGTTCACCGTCATCGTTAAGATATTTACTGGCAACTAACTATAAAACATATTTAAGTATATTAATTATTTTACTAAATGGCAAGTACTATATTTATTTAAAGATTTATTAAGCTAACCATGGATATGAGAAATAATTCAGATGAGTTGATAGATTTCAAATAACTAGGGTTGGATACTTTAAGTCGTTCAAAATACATTATAGCCAGTACAAATGAACATGTGTATACATATGGTGATTCATCTTCACCATCAGTATAATAATCAAAATCTTCAAATTTTGATATTAATTTCCCAGTTTTGAGTTCGTGAGCCAATTCTGTAATATTTAATAGTATAAAAGATTAATGTATTTGTTTTTATATAGTAAATGTTTAAAAGTTTTTTTTATACAAAATGTTATTACTAAAATTTTAGAAATTAAATGGATAAAAGATTGAAGTGGAAATTTTCTTATTCTGTATCTAACAGTTAGTAATATTTTACATTCAACATACTGATTAATTTCTTAATTCAATAAAGAATGATAATTTTTTAATTAATTTTATTGATATTTAGGGGAATAAAACAAAATCAACCACTTTTAAAACATTTTAAATAATGTACCTATATTAAAAATATGCTATATGCTGTATCTAGAGACCCAGAAGTCTGTGTATATTTGGCGTACATGGACATCTGTGTTATCAATGTAGATCTGGACGCAAAACCTTTTCTCCTTTGTCTTCTCTCACAACTATTTGGGGTCAGCTACATAAAACCATACTACTATACCTGCTAATATTTTTGAACAATAAAAAAATCCTAATTTTCGAAATGTATAGGCATTTAAATTAGTATAATACAGCGACAACGAAGTAGGTATATTTTGTCAACTGGTTCAACTATCCAAAATAAAACACCCCCACCCCCCCCCCAAAAAAAAAAGTTATTTTGTATAAATTGTGAAAGTATACAAGTACTTCATACAAGACCCACCCAGTCCTAAATTTCACCGGTTCAATTGAACCGGCTAGACATGGCATTCAGCAAGACTGGTATATAACAAATAGGTATGTATGTTTCTTAAAGATGATGTAATCAGCTTTAAAATGTCTGTAAATAAGTTATAGATGGGTAATTCGGTACTTGAATTATGGAAAGATGGGAAAGAGGTAATATTTAGGGAGCGTGTCACATTGTCATGAGTTACATTATGTAACATACTAGTACTAAGCACAAAATATTCTGTGATACCAGTATTAACTATTGATAATACACAGGAAGTCGCGACCACTTTTCCTAAATTAAAAATTTTCCAATAACCAATTTTGTGTCTGAATCTGTATTGATAATACAGATGTTCAGATACGCATTATAACTAATACAATACAATTACTATCATGTGTTAATGTATATAATAAACAGTAAAAAGAAAGTTACACTCTAATCCTCTAAACTATGTAGTGATGAACTTGATATTTTGAATAATTTGTTGAAACTTATGAAAATAATCTTGAAATATTTACATATTATACTCTACTATGTCAAAATGTTAATAAGATGAAAACACTGAAAACGCTAAAAATGATTAATGAATAAATATTGATTAATAATATAATAAATACATTTTAGAACATATTTCCCCTTCCAAATTATTTCACATTATGTTATAGTAATATTTTACCTAACTAGCAACTTATTTTTAGGTACCTATTTTTAGTACCTACCTACCCAATTTGAAAATCAAGTTGCTTAATTTTGAATTATGGAATAACAGTGAAAATAGTTTGAACATTGAAAGGAGTTGGGTATAATTTTTCAACAAATAAATAATATTTACACAAATCATCATTTACATTTTTAGAGAGTAAATTTTAAGTAATTTTTTTTTTAGGCATGTAGT
Source organism: Pemphigus obesinymphae (assembly GCA_025469235.1). Taxonomy (NCBI): domain Eukaryota; kingdom Metazoa; phylum Arthropoda; class Insecta; order Hemiptera; family Aphididae; genus Pemphigus; species Pemphigus obesinymphae. The sequence goes on along the minus strand of JAIPRL010001722.1, from coordinate 71,215 downwards.
TCAAGATGTAATCAACACCTATTAACTACTTATCGAAGGTACCTTGTTATTATTATTTAAAACAAGTATAATCGATTTTGATTGGATAATAAAACAATTGAATTGTGTTAAATGAATAGAATAGGGATGAAAAATCATAATATATTTATTATGTTACATTGACTGACATTGACCATGCCCTACTTTTGTATTATAAGATTATAGTTGCACTTTAACATTTAATACGTTCATATAAACTTTATACCAGATAATGGCAGACGTCCTAGATTGGAGTTCAGCGGCAGTCTACCAAAATTTTCACAACACAACGCCGAAGTTAACTTGGACAGAAACAAATCATGGTCCTGTTCGTTGTCCAACTTCTGAAATGTTACGCAAAACAATAAAGTAAAAAAAATGTTATTAAATATTAATTATTATTATTTATGTCATACGAAGAGTACCTATAATAATTAATAACGATATTCACCTGGGCGTTGGGGAGTTTTATTCTATTTCGAGTTTTCAAACAATATTTTGAGGACGTCATAATCTCGTTATTACTATCTACCTATTTCGAAAACGAACACTATGGATACCTACACAATACTAAATTACAAAAAAGAAGCCAGTAAAAATGGCTTCTACAGCGTTCGGTTAACTACTATGGGATACCTATTATGAGACATTTATGAAAAAATAACAAGCAACCTAACTTTTAATAATAACTTAAATTGTAACAATTCGTTGAAAAACAAAATTTTTTGTGGAATGCATGTTTGCTGAATAGCCATAATATATTGTTTATCACATCGTCGCGGTCGTACAGTGTGTTCCTTTACCACATAATATTTTTATGTCCTTTTAATAGATATTATCATTGATTATACAATATATATAGCATAGATTGCTCACTATCCCGCTTTTCGGTGGCGTACTAAATAATTGTACCTAATCGTTAAGGCGCGTTGTGTGCCGAACATTTTAGTTATGTTCCTAATCGTTGTAAACGCTAGTAGTAGTCTCTGTGGTCGGATGTTACCACTGACTGTACCACGGCTATAGATACTATGGTTGGGCGACGAGAGAATGATGATTTCCTGACCAGAAAATGTTCTTATCAAAAAATTACAAAAAATTTGTAATCTGTGGTAAGAAGTTAACAATACAAAATATTAAATAATTTCTAATGAAAAACACAATTTTCAAATTCTTCAAGTATATATATTATGGTAAATACATATTATATAAATGTAAATACATATATTATCTTAACCTATGTAACTTATAATATACCTACATATTGTGTAGGTATACCTAAATAATAATTTGAACTTTTAATTATTTACTAATTAATATCTACTATTTCATAACAAATTATAATAATATTACAAATGGAAAAAAAGTAAATAGAAATACTGGAATAATTTAATTTAAAAATATTAAGACTCATACTAATGCAAACGTTGATATTCAAAACTTTAGTTAAAAGCTTACACTCAGTAAGTAATCAACAATCGACTGCAATTAAAAGCAAAGCTTGCCGCTATTTTAATCACGGCTATAGATCTATAATCGTGATTTTATTTTCCCGCTCTAAAATTATTATGAACTACACAGTTAGGAGCGCTAGTAGTCCTCAGGTTTTTGCCTAATTTGATAAGAACATTTGCCGGTCACAAATCTTACGCTCGGTATAGGTCGTCGTGCAACCATAGTATCTATAGCCGTGGTTTAGTTTATTTTAAAATTTTCTCGTTTTCATTGTTGTCACACACCTGCCCGCTTGCCTGCCCGCCGGCGGTTAACAATAATATATTGCTAAAATCACTGAACCAAACATCGTTGGTACAATTAACAATAATCAAATCTTAACAAACAAATTTTTCCTTGAAATAATACAATTTTTTTATTTTAATATACATATATATATATATATATTATTTATTAAATTGAAAAAATATTCTGTTTAAATAATTGACTATTTTGATTAACAAATGGGCGTTTGTTCTACAAAAAAGAAAGAAAGAAATGAACATAAAATATGTATAATTGAATTAACAAAATATTTGTTGATTCAAATAAATTTGTATTCAATTGAACAATTTTACCCAAGACATTGATAAAAGATATTGTTAATCAATAATACGTTTTGTTATTTTACTGTTAAATTAATAAATATTTTATTTCTAAATCAACAAATATTTTATTGAACATATATTACCATATTATTAAATTAATCTATATTTTTATTGAAATCACAGATATATTTAGTCCAGCGAACAATCGTACAGAAACTAGAAGTAAAAAATCGATATACATATTATATTATATACTTTTAATGTTTCACATCAGAGAAGAACTGTTCGTATGGTTATGCTGCCAAATACGTATTGAAACACGGATCTCGTAAAAATAATTTAAAAATTATAACTTATAAATATAATATTTTAACACTTAAGAACGATCAATCGTTAAAATCTAAAACGGCAAACATATATTTTGAAATTGTAAGTAAATTAATACAATTTCATTTAAAACTTTAAGACTTAGATTGTTATATAATCCACAATTGTAATAATACTACATACCTATTATATATAAAATCACGTATGAAAATAATTAATTTTTATAATATTTTGTGAATTTTTCTAGAAATTTTGTTGCTCTTTCGTGACATTTATTCCTGTTTAACGCATTTATTATAATTTTCTTTAATATCAAAATATGTTTCGATGAACTATATTAATTTATGTACGTATTTAATATAAGGATAGTTTAACGATTTAAACGATATACAATGGTGTTTATACCTAATATATGATATTATATTTATATGTATTGTAAATTACGTATAAAATATTGATTTTATATGTATAGTTGTCCGTTTATATATTTTACTGATATTTTTTTTATTTATTTTTTTTAATATATTATGTTAGGTGTAATATGGATTTATATTCAACATCGCATATAGTTATAAAATCTATTTAATAATAAAATTAGGTCCGGTACCTGCTATATATATAAAAAAAAAATGGTACTACGATGAGACGGTTTTGTTTTTATGATGTGCATATTATATATATATTATTCAAATGTCAACAGAACTTTAAGGAGTTCTGTTTCCCTGGTAATATTGATTACTCGACGAAATACACACACACACACACACAAACACACACACATACATATGTATACTATATAATTATTATTCAAAAAGGTTATTTGAGCTGCTTTTTGTTCGAGGGAGAGAGATAAAGATAGAGCCCGTTTTGACATTACTCTTCGTCTGGTATTATATATTGTTTTTTTTTTCCCTCATATTATACAATTAAAATATTATTGACAAGTTTTCCGTATATTTACGAGAACATTTTTTTTTTTTTTTATTCATTTTGTTTATATGAATGTCCGTATTCTTTTAAACACAATGTGCCAACGTACATTACACTCATCTATATATTTGTTTATTTATTTATATGCATATATAACGTACAAACGCGAAAACAATGGTATTAAGTCCATTATATAAATGGGTTCACCAACTTGCGCGGCCCGTTCGGCCTCTAAACTTTTATATAGACGTTGCTCTCTCTAATTTTCTATCCCATCAACCAGGAAACAATATGTACCTATATATGTATCCATACGTTTAAAGTGACTCATGCGATATATAATGCAATATTATTGATTATTTTAACCATGAAACTAAGTGAACTATTGATTATTTTCCGTCCGTTTCAGGCAAAAAAAAAAAAAAATAAAAATAAAATAAAAATAAATAATGTTAATGATTATAATAATGAAATTTAGAACAAGGATATATTAAATAGACGTATAATGATTGAATTGTGTAAACACATTTAACAAATTAAGAAATACATAATTGCATGGCTAAAAACACATAGGTAATAATGTATTTATTTGTTATTTCATAATGAATAGTAGACGCGGAGAACGTTTACTATTATCTATAACTTATCCATCATTATCAATATTATGAAATTTATTTGTAGGTATTGTTCTTCTTCGTTGATAGTATATACCTACTATGAGTCTATGACATCTAGTGCCAAATTTCTGGAGTAGCTATATTACAATAATAATTGAATTTGATTAAAACAACCATTTCATTTCATATTTTTTAATCTGTGGATTTGAGTTCAGAGTAGTAATTAATATTGGCATCTGTGGGTCAATACTTTTTTTTTAGTAGATAGTATAACTATTAATTTCGATGGAGGTTGATTTACAATTAATTCAAATATATTGAGTATATATGTTGTGATTGGACTGCAAGTATAAAATGAAGATTCCGGGAGATGAGAAAAATCGTTTATAGTTAGACAATAATAATGTATTTCTTTAGCAAGTTACTGTTTTTTCCTTTATATTAATGCATTATTATATTATGCTTTGAAGATGCAGTAACTTTCAAATAACGAAAATTATATTTTTTTTTACATAAATATGTAACATAGTAGAACCTAACTTCGGTGACTCTAGAAAGTATATAGTATTGAGTTTGTAAATGCATTAACGACATATTTTTTAAATTGCATTTTAAGATAGAGAAATTAGTAAGATTAGATGCACAATTTGCAGTCGAATTAAAACATTGTATACCAATAAACGTCCGTTTTTATATTTTTCGAGATCCTGGTTTTACTATACCGGTAGGTATATATATAGTAATAGGCAAATGAATATTTTATCAATGAAAATAGAACAGCGAGGTAATGGCGAGGATACTCGAAAAGATGTTGAAATTAGTCAATGAATACACGAATCTCGATTGAAGTTTCAAAAACGATATCTATATCGCATTTTAATTTATTTATATAGTTCAAAACCGGTGTCATATTCGACTCGTACACCGAAATTCACTATTTATTACGGTTGAATATGCAAAATCTAATTATCTCCGAATGGTTTCTAGCTTAAATGATCCGTGAAGATTACTCAAAACTCCATTATTACACGATAAATAGAAGTCCATAACAATATGCGATTGCACCACAAACACCGCATACACATAATATTATTATTATTATTATCAGTCAGTGTAAACAAACTAGAAACGAGTACATAATAATATATATCCTCCTACGTACGGCATTAATATTATTATCAATATATTTGATTTTTATGGTGGCCATTATTCCGATTTTTATGCAAATAATACTGTTGGCGATAAAATGACGAATAAATGTACGCGTAATGACGTGTGATTATTACATGAAAACCTATACGTACGGGTAATATACAGGTAGTATATATTTATAAACTTACTGAAATATTTTAATTAACTCTTCAAAAAAAAAAAAAACCCTACAATAATTTATCGTGCCTGTTGTAGGAAACCATCGCACATTGATTTTCAATTATTTTTATACGATATTCACTACTTGTAATTACCCGTATTAAATATTATTATATGTGTGCTTTGGTGCGTGTACGGTATATACACGCCCAAACTGAAGAACGCGATGGTAATAAATAATATTATGAAATCGTCTAAATCGGCGAGATAAAAAAAAAAATAAATGATAACTCCGGGAAGTCATGATTTAGTTGGTTTTAATTATAATCTATACGAATACAACCAATATAATAATAATAATACGAGAGTTCATTGATTTCGATAAGCACAAGACAAATGATAAAAAGATTATATTCACACTTGATTGAACATTGGAAATGTGTATTTTGAAAAACAAATTATTCCGGTTACGGGTAATAATCTGGTTTTTCAACAAGACCTGAAATGAGTAGATAGGTACCTATCTAATATTTCTGGCGTTTAATGCATAGTATATATATGCATATATATATATATAATTGCTATTAATTTACATTTTCAATATAGTTAACATATCATATACTTATTTATATAGGTAGATAATATTTAGAAATTATTACACGATTACGATAGTTAAAATGCAAGATTATGTTTATTTTTAAGTGCACGCAATTTTTTTTTTACCAACTAATAATAGTATTGAAACCCGCAGCTGACACTATAAGTGAATACCAGCTACGACGTCGGCCTAAATATTGTAAACTATTTTCTATAATTTTCGAATGTCTTCGAAACTGCAGCCGAATAAGGTAAGATATATCCGAAAATCCGGTTCATATATTAAGTGTGGCGTTTTCACACAACGATTAGGATTATAATATTGGGGAACTCTAAACTAGTGACTGGTTAAACATTTAATGTCAAAATATTTAAACATATTAAATCAGTGGTTGAATTATAAAAACAAAATAAGGACGGACTCTGAGCTTATGGTTAACAAATCAGCGTTCCGGGACATAACAGAGAAAAAGCAAACCTCAGAGAACTTCATCCCCCACACCCCCTATCCAATGTTTTTTAAACCGGGGGACATTTTTAAAAACATTTTAGACTACCTATTATGATAACACGAATAGAATAGAAAAATCCAAAAAATATTTTACATCATTGTTGGGTTACATATTTTCAAGATAGCATAGTTTAAGCATTCCTCTTTCAAAATAATTTAACACTTTTCCTTTTAAATGAATAATAATCGAGGAAGTTGTAGATGTAGACCGAAATCAAGTTTATCGGCGCCGCGTTGATTTCACCATACTTTTAGGCTTTAGCCGTTCACGGATAATGAAGGTTATTTATTAGGTACCTATTACTATATATATATATACTATATATATACCTATTATTATTTATTATGATACCAATACGATCTAATAAGATCAACTATTCAACATTAATTCATATCATGCTTTTTATTAAAAAACATATTATGCGATACGGACAAAAAAATATCAATTTTTGTAATTTCACGATATTTCCCGAGAAAAAAAAAATTGTAATTTTTAAAAATGTTAAATAAAAATTAAAACAAACACTGTGCGTTCCTTGCTAAATAAATTAAGGGGTACGCTGTTAAACGTGAAAAAAATGAAGAGTAGCTCCGCCCACCTGCGTCCCTCCCCAAATCCGCCACTACTATATTAAATCACATATTTTTATTAAAATTTATAATAAATTTCAATAATATATGGGTAACACTGGAACGGTTCAAAATATTATATATCTTATTGTAATATTATTCAATTAACAAATTTCGGGAACTTTTTTTTTTACGTTGACTAACTTAGGTACTTATATACTTATAGATAATTTAATTTTTTTTTTTTTATTGTGTTTTAGGAAGGTCACTCTGAGATGACCACTGTTATTAAACTTTATTGTTTAATTCATCCGTGCGCATAGTTATTTCTATAATTGGTTACGTCTTATTAAAATATTAATAATGCCCGAGAAAATAATATAAACACTTATTTTATCTAATCGCAGTAATGATCACGATTTAAAAATAACAAATAAAAATTTTACTGTAATTAAAATGAACCCGTAACATCAGTTATTGTTCACCTTTTATGATTACAATATTCTATTTTACATCAAAATCTAAACAAGTCAACATCAATAATATTCTTAATGAGCAACAATATATTTTGTAATTTGAACGAACAGAACAATATTAATATCATATCATTAATAGTATAATATTACTATTAAAAATAATACAATTAATTAGTTTACATTTATCAATATCAAAAATTATTTTTAAATTATAATATAAATTATCATTATAATTTATTAATAGGTAGTGATAAAACAAAAATGGAAATTTCATGATTTTAATATTGTTAGGTTTAATGTATTTAACCTAAGTAAATGTGTTTAATAATTAATTAATTAGCAATTAAAGAGCACTTCACTTGTCAAATGAAATTCTGTTTATGGATGTATTAAGATTGAATGGCAATGACAAATCATATTTTAGAAGCTCGGTGTTAAATTCTTTTTCAATTTATTACTTTTCCCAAATATTTTCGGTATTTTTTTTTTTTTTTTCACTTAGAATATTACTGATAAATGCAAAAATGTGTCTTTTTAAAATACCAAGTATAATGAATTTTCTATCAGAAAGATTTTTATCTATTAAAACGTATACAGATTACAGACATACCTGCTTGTACAAAAAATAAAAAAATAAAAATAGAATATAAAGTTCAACATTTTATAAAAAATACTGAAAAACGATCAAAAAGTCTCTTACATTATTTGTACGTCAAACAGCACAATAGTAAATATTTACAGTATTTTCAAGTTTCTAGCATTAAATTTATCCAATTTACAACTAAATTCGTACACTGTCGGTATTTTTCTTTTACGTATAATAAAACTACTGAGAAAATCGAAAAATCACACAAAAAGTATCAACTAAAATTAACTTTCTATTCAATAGCTCTTTATTCAAAACTCTTACTCGACTCTTTCTACCCAAAACATGTATACATACATAAAAAAATATAATATATATATATGAATCAGTGACTAAAATATATTTATTTGTTTTTTTCAAATTTATAAAAAATTGTCGTTAAAATCGGTAAATTTTCGTTACGTTTATGAAAACTATTAGCAAAATAAAATAAAACATCACCTCTGTATAAATTATTAATTTTAACAAACTTTAAATTGGGAATCTATGTACTTAATTCCTTAACTACTTAATTTCTTATATGTGAAAAATGTATAAATACATACATAAAAATATCCACATCATAATATTGTAAAACCGATATATTTCTCGCTATGCTGAGAAAATAAAATTTTATTTTATTATAACTTAATGTTTAAACAAGATAATATTAGAACAATATATTTGTGTTAATGTAAAAGCCGTATAAATACTATAAAATAGTGATTCGTTAAAGGTATTAATAATAAATTATATTCCTATAAATTCAAAGAAATTTCTAAAGTAGTACTTTAAATTTTAAAACTGGCTTCATTATATATTTATACACTTTTTTGCTACATTATTAAATAATTCAACAATATTGAAAAGCACTTAAAAATAATTGTACAGATAGAATATATAGTGACTGCAATAAATATTTCTAAAGATATCTACCAGCTAATTTATATTTATAGTATCTACCTATACATTTTCTAAATTTATATTTTTAATAAAAAGTACTTTTTGCGATGAATTTCAATATGCAGTTTCGTTGAAATAACCATTATAGTTATTAACAATTTTTCGCGGTAACTTTTCTTAGATATATTTTTAATACACTAAGATAATTTAATGTTTTCGTTCTAAAACTACCTACACTATTTTTCCACTGTGCGTTTATATTTTTTTCCATACATTTAACGAAATGAGTATTTAATAAACTATGTCAAATTTGTATGTCTACAATATATTTGTCTCGGTTAAAACCTTGTCGTTGTAATTAATTATTGAAATTATTCATTCAAAGGCAAGTAATTCGTTCTAGAAAATAATCGAAATAATTTTCGTTTATTGCTTAAAGCTGAATAATTTATTATTTGTCTAAAAGTGTTACGGAGAGGATAAATAATTGAATGAAATCATTAAATCAACCGATTTGGACTTTAATTTGAAGTTACCCAAATGCAAAACGTCTAGATGGATTCGGTTCGTTTTAAATTATTTCATTTTATAATGAATACTAAGTTTGGCGTTATTAAATTATAATAGAACATTGTGAATAATAGGTATCGATACTGGCAAATGACACAAATATCGTTACTTGGAATTATTAACATATGATTGGAAATCAATATTGTATACCTTTTCCAAAAATGAACTTTTCGCAAAAGAAAAAATGCATGTTAGACAATATCTATGTGTACTTATTACTCAATGTTCTAACTACCAACTTATCCATGGCTATTTAGATTTAATTATTCCTATTTCATATTTTATCTAATGTAAAACAGTGTATTGTGATGGTGGGGTGGTGTATACTGGGGTATGTACCCCTTATACCTTATATACCTTATATACCTCTGATTTTCTCATTTTTTAAGTATAGCCGTAAATAATCGTGTAAATTATAAGTATACCAGCTGGTATACGGTAATGGAAAAATAACCATATGACTACACAATCACCTTAATATTAAAACTATAAGTCAATAATTATTAAATTCTAGGTGTCATCTTTAACCCATTTATCGTGGCTAGCCAATAGTACCTATTTAATTACCACAAGTTACAATACCACTATTATTATTCAATGTTGTGTAAAAACTTTAGATCTGAAACTTGAAAATTAATCACGTAAATCGATAAAAGTTTATAAACAATTTTTTAAAGTCTGTGGAGAATATTGGATAATTAAAATTTTTTGATTATTCTGAATTTCGTCGATAAAATAAAATCTATGTCTACATAATACTCGTATATTAAAAAAAAAAGTCTAAAGTAGATTCACATATAATGAATAATACAATTAGGCGGTAAAATATTTCAGTTGCCACCATCATATATACAAATTTAGACGTAAGAATTATTAATGGCTTTAATAATTCATTGGTTTTTTGGATTATTGAATTTCGTTCGAATAATTCGGGTTGTTGTTGTTGTGTACGAATTTCTGATTTTAAACTAAAAATTCACTTTAAAAATCTATATTAAATTTTTTACATTTAAATTTTTGAAACTCGTGGATTGATGAAAAGTGATCATAATAAAGTTATGTTTGAAATTTGCAAAAAAAAAAAGAAGAAAATTATTAATATTAGGACCATATTAGTGGCCAATAGGGAACGTCACTGGAAAAAATAAATAGTTGTTGGAAAATGATCTTACTATAAACAATTTTATGAAATTGCGATACACTAAAAACAATTAAATTACATCATTATTCCTAAAGTTCAAAAAAGTTAAAATAACCAGTAAAAAATTACTGGAAATGTTATTTTCTTCTTGAATTATTTGTTATATTTTAATTTTTATAATACAGAAACTTTAGTTGAATTCAATAAATGACCTTCTGACAATGTACAATGATATATAAAATACACCAAATTACAACAAATTTTAAAAACCAGAATATAATAATTATGCGATTGGTTAGTAAAAAATATAGAACCACAAAATATTAAATTACCAACAAAATAATTCGTCCATGTAAAAACATGACAAGTTTCAAAAATACTATAATTAAAATATATCACTATAACATATTATTATGTTATTAGAAATAATTTAATTTGCTACCTACTGTAAGTATTTATTTAAAAATATTAAATAAGATATAGAACTATAAATCTATAATCTTCATGGTACAAATATTATATTTAACATAATAAAAATAAATATATAACAAGTAGACAAGTTTTAGAGAGTAGGGATAAAATATATTTTCATAAGCAAGAAATGAACTTAAAATTTTTACCAATACACCACTGCGAATATGTGAATAAAAAAATCTTTTTTATGTACCTTATTTAAAGTCTATAGATATTGACAATTTAATATTTAGCTTTTAATATAAATATGACGTCAAGCTAAACGCAATTTATTGAAAAAAAATGTATATAAAATTAAAACCCAAAATTTTTCAAAATGAGATTCTAATAAAAAAAAAACATTTTAATCTAGATATCATAAGACAACCTATTTGGTAATAATAAATTTGCTCGAAACATTATTAATATCCTTTGTGGTCCCCAAGTATTTTAATATAAATATTTGTCTGTAAGGCCAACGTAATAATATGTTGTATTATAATACCCCACCCCTCCTAAAAAAAAAAATAAATAAAAAACAGAGTCCATAAACTTTTCGATGAATATAAAAGTGAAATTGTCCAAATTATATTATACCTAATAATATAAATCACAATATTTTCGCGATCAATACTGGATTTCATATTTTGTGTAAATATTACAAAATGTGTAACTAAATCATTATATAGAGACCGATTTAAATATCTCGTAAAAAAGCCAATTGGGGTTTTTTAATATTGTATTATATATATATATATATATATATATAGAAAAATATAAATGTAGTTTAGGAAAATATCATAACCAGCTATAGTATGATCAAATATTTAATTAAAATATATAAAATAAATTCCCAAATTGAACTATAAATAATTTAATAATGTTGTCGACATTTTTATGTGTTCATAAGGATTTAGTAAAAGGAATGCACCTATTGTCTTCACGTGAAAATAATTTCAATAATGAAAAACAGAGTACATAAATAAATCATAACAAACAGAAATATATAAAAAATGGATTAACGCTTATACCAATTTAATTATTATAATTTTTAATCAATTATAATCGAGGTTAAACGAATTCCATAGCAATTAAAACATTTCTGATTTCCGAACACAATTTAATATTATCTAATTTCAACACGACGTTAAATGAAAACAACTTATGATTATTTATAGTTATGTTTAATGATACACGTTAAACCTATTTTCGATACATATTTAATGCATTTTATATAACACTGTTATTATCTGAAATTTACTATGTATGATGTATTGTCCTTAAAGGATATGCTATGTATTTGCTATTGTATAATCGTATTTTAGTTTATCCTTATACAATGTCCTATAGGTAATAAGGATGGGAATAAAAAGAAAATATCTAGGCGTCTTATATATGCCCATATGTCTTATAATAATATTCTTCGGGATGTTTTTAGGAAAATTTGTTGGCATCCTCCGTGGACCTTAGAAGTATATCCTCAGAAGTTTTTTTTTCTAATACCTATATAGTATATACTATATAGGAAACGATGACTTTATAACATTAATTTTGTCCAAAAATGAAATCACTATTTTATCATAACAGAAATAACTTTAATATACGGTTTTCGAATTGTGTTCATTGTCAAAATCAATTTGGTTTATTTTCAATTCATTGAAACGTATATAAACGGTTATTTGACAGCATAAATGGAACACTTTTAAATTTAATAATAATTTATCGCATGAAATTCGTTTTGCTTTTTTATACGTCAAATGCAACAGTAATCCAACATTATATAGCTGATAAAGTGTTAAGATAGTTATACAAAAATATATACATTGTAATATGTACCAACATTGTATAACATATACCGAAATTACCAGTACATAAAACGACAATGGTATTTCTTTTTTATGGTTTTCTACAATAATATATTCTATAATAATATATTAACAATGTTTATAACTTTTCGGTTAAGGTATAACTAATATTCGTTGATGGAATCGTGAAACTGAGGTAAACACGAAATTGACGTTTTGTGTAATTTACATATTATTATTGAAATATTCTTAAACATATTATTTGTATACATCCAATTATGTATGTTGTTTTCATGCAGGGAGTGTTAAAAAAAATAATATCTTCATAAAATAATATTGTATAGAATCACGATGAAAAAAACAACTTTGCGTTTGAGAAATATTATGATTAAAATTATATTATGTAAATAGCATTCTCATCAAGTATGAACAGAAATGACATTAAATTTATTTATATTTTTCACAGAGAAGAAACCAAATGAAAAGACAAAAAACGTTAAATTGTTTTGTGGTTAACTTTCCTTCTGCGGAGGAAAAAAACAATTTTAATACATTATATACCTATCAAATATCATTAAAAATGTCCGGTTCCATATTAATACCATGAATTAAATTTTCATTCAATCATTGTATCGTACACATTAGGTAATAGTTTTTCTAATGAAATATTTTTGGTTTTGTGCTTATAAGTATAAACAAAATTTTTTTGCCGATTTTCATTTCAATATTACTGTTATAGTAACAGTTATTATTGGGTTCGTGATATAATGATATATTGAAAATGTACTCATAAAGTCTATAAAGTCTCATTTAACACTGGAAATAACAAGTAACCCTTTACACGGTGAAAAAATATACGCCTAGGTCCTAACTCCTAACTGCAGGTATGTAGTACATGTCGATAAGTACGAATGCATTGTACTTTAGTATAGTTTGGTGAGTAACTGTCATTTTAAGTGATTAAGTGCGTACGGTAATTACTGAAATTATTTCTCGATTACACGATAAAAAAATGTACCTACGTTAAAATGATATATATAAAAAACCATCCGCGAACTCATTAATCATTAACTAATCCAACTATACTGCTCACCGGTCATTGTTTAATTACTATATATTATAATATAGTTTGTGCAATAATAATAATTACCGTGTACCGACTGTAGACCGTAATAATGTACTAATATCACTATCATTATAATATCACTACCTATTATAATAACTATTGTAATAATAGAATAAAAAAAAAAAAAAAAAAACGGTTTATTACACGGGATGACTCAATAGCCAATTTGATTATGCACGTTTTAAATTATTTTACTGCACTTGTTTCACATGGCTATAAAAAAAAAAATTGTGTGTTTGCTGAGAACTCGAGTGGAATTTTAACTCATTTGAAGTATCGAAATCAAAACTAGGATGAATAGGTATAGGTATGCGGTTTCTTATTTATTAACTATTGAAATATATATTTATTTATTTATATATTTATATATTTATATATATATATATATATATTATATATACTGGGTATATATATATATATATGTATATATACATATACATATATATAATAATATATATGTTCAATTTTTCAATAATCTCAAATCTAATTTTTTATTCACTAAATACGAGTACATGGATATAATTATGTACCTATACGGATATAAATTATTCATTAAATAGATAATGGCAAAGAGCTTTTATAAAATAATAAATAAAATATGTAACCTAAGACAATACATTTAACGAATATATTGTACTATTGTTCGAGTAACAAAATATAAGTATAGTTAGTAGATACTTGACTATGAATACTGTTGATTAACATCTTATAATCGTGTACACCCAATTTATTCGATTTAGTTCAATTTATCCGATTAGACCTATACCTATTTACGATTCAAGGACACTGTTGTTTCCTCAGTACATAAATTAGAATTACGAACAATAATATAGGTAATCGTTTAAATGTTGATTTCAATGCATCAAGTTTTGCAGAAAAAAATCATTTGAATTATACAATTAAAAACGAAAAAGTTCCGGCCAGAAGGATGTAGTAGTACTTTGCAGCCCGTCTGATACTGCGGTGTGTGAAGTATATTGAACTTAAAAGTAATGATAAATTATATCTTTCCGTATAAACGATTTTGAGCGGAACTTCTTGGCATATAAAGAAAAATATATATAAATACTAAATAAGGAACCATGACAACTTTATTTGTTATTGTATTATTTCCCCTACATTTATAAAACATTTCCGTTAAAAAAGGTAGTTTTTCTATACGCTTTTGGAGACTACAACGTAAAAACGACTTCCTCAAAGTACCAACTAAAGCCAATTTTCTGTCAAAAAAAGCCCTTTAATCCTAAACTCCTACTTAACTTCTCTGTCCGAAAAGTGTACATACATGAAAAAATTAAAATGTCATCATTACAAAACCAATAGATTCTTAGTTTCGCTTAAAATCGATAAGGTCGAAGAAAAAAAAGTTTAGAAAACAGTTTGTATGGCCATAGATGAATAGGTACTGATAAACAACATTAGACATTTTAATATTAGAAAACACATTATAATTAGAGTTCATAATGATTAAAAGTCAAAAAAATTCGTAAAATATTTTTTTGTTACATAATTCCATAATTATACCTAAGAGACTTTTACTTCCTAAAATAGTTTTGTCAAATTTTAACGTATTATGTTGACCAGATTGAGTATTATTATTATACATAACTATACCTATATATAAATTATAAGTTATAACAAAATATGTATCTTATATTATTTTTTTAAGTATATAATATATATTTGTATCTTGAAACACTTTTTATTCAGTGCCCTTTTATTATTTTTTTTTTTTAAAGATACTGCCTATAGACTTTTTTCGTTTTATTTCTTTTTTTAGTCGTTTGTAATTATAGGATGATATTGTAAAATTTACTATTTCTATTTTCGACTTGTTTCAGTATTGGTGTTTTTTTGTTACACACGGTTGAACTATCATAGAAATATGGTGATTAAATATTTTTTAACATTTTTTAGTTATATCCCATAAGTAATATTTTAGTTTAATGGCCCAAATTGAATATTTAAATTAATTAATTATGCCAAAATGTACAATTTCCATTCAATAATACGTTTTGACATAATTTGATAAATAATAGTTGAAACTTACATCATCTTGATCACTCAAATGATAATTGTTTAGAACACATTATAGTATATTTGCAATAAATTGGTAATATCTTTAGAAAAAATCATAATACGATAGTATTCTGAGGTATTATACAGTTATAGAATCATGATAATATTCACGATACTGTAGTTTTTTTTATTAATAATAATAAAGTTAGAAACTTGTTGATTTTGTTATTAGCTGATAAAATATACAAACAAATGAAAATAATAAATCCGCACAATATTTATCTATAATGACATTTAATAATAATATAATTAAAATATGTTTTAAAAAAATTCAAGACCAATGAAAATAGTAGGTAGGTACGTTATGTATTAAATTTAATTTCATTCCCTATCTCCGTACTATAAGAAATATATGGCATACTCTGGATATAGAACATTTTGTAAAAATTAGTGAGGAATTAGTACATTTTGCTCCATTTTTTTCAAACGAACCAAATATTTAACATCATAAATGTCATTCATGAAATTCTGATTGATTTTAACAAAAAAAAAGAAAAGTTCTTTTAGATAAAATGTAATTGAAGCATTCGACTCCCCCCCCCCCGCATTTTTCACTGTATGAATGAATATATAACTAAATTTTGTAAATGTTAGAAATAGTACGTTTCACAATGTCACCCCAAAATTATTATAATATATGTTATATTTTTACAACAAAAGCGTTCTTGGGTACCTACTAAATTATTTGCTTTATTTGATTATCTATTTTGTATTTTAATATTACTTTATTATAGAGATTTTAAAATAAATGCGTAATTCGAATTATACACTATATTAATTTTCACATGTACAAATTAACTATAATAATTCATGGTAATATTTTAATGTTGTTATATATTTTTAATTCGTATAAAATCATGAACTGTATGGGTACAAAACAAAATATAAAAATATAATTTTACACTACATTACATTACGTTGTATTTCAATAATAATGAAGTCCATTTAATTTTAATATTATTCTAAAAAATATTTTTCCATCACTTCTTCCGAATAACTGCAATAAAAAAAATTATTTGAAATATAAATTATCAAATTTATTTTTATTTAAACACACAATAATAATAGTTTATGGCATCTATATAGGTAAAAAAAGTACATTTATTGTTCGTATGTACCCATTGTATGTTTTTAACAAAGAAATAATATGGAAATATCTTCGATACTTTATTGTGTATTTGTGTGTATGTTGACCATCCTTGATTGTAGTCCTATTTCTCTTATAAAGAGACCATAGGCCGTTTCAAAAATCTTTTTCACAATATTTGTATTCATAGTGATATTATTTTACTTGAAGGACATCGGAATACAATGTGGTATGCCCCTGGAAGTACATCCCGGTTATATGAATTCGTATATATATATATATATATATATATTTTTTTTTTATAATTTACATATCGATTTACACAGTGATTTTGATGGATTTTCTATGTCGTGCCGTACATAGACTTTAGAGGATATTGGATACGACCAAAATGCTCTGATGACTTGGTGCGTAAAAGTTTTGGCGAAACGGTGTTCCATCGACGATAAAGGCGACAATGACGGGGTGGCGAGCATGGCGTGTCAAAGGACCGGACGGAGAGTTCTAAAAGGGGTTAATTGTCCGTGGGATTGGCCGGAAAATGTGCCGGGTTTTGTGGTTTTTTTTTTTTTTTTTTTTTTTTACCCGTTTTTGACATCACGATTTCGGGGGTGTACCGGACGAGACGACCGACGGCCGCAGGGACGGAAAGCGGTAGGATTTACCCATTGAAAAAAAAAAATCCCATCCCTTTGGCGGCAAAGGATACGCACGTACCAATACACAAAGCGCGACGACCTTCAACAGGTGGGTAGCCCCGTGGTAATCCCTTGCACGAAATTCGCGGTTCAGACACACGTACAATATATTATATATATATATATATATATAGGTACCGTAAACATGGTATATAAACTATATATATATATGGTATATAAACATGGTATAAGGTCAGAACGACCAATGACCCTCCCCCGCGGGGCGTATATAAATATCCTATATATACACTACAGACGCCGTCGTGTTTCAGACACGTGTCGTGTATATATCCATATATATAATCGTACACGATGCAATATATACGGTTTTTAACCAACCGAACACACTGACCTACCACACGGTTTACGGTAACGTCGGGTGATTTAACACGCACACGGTACCGAACATATAATATATGTACGCACAATGCGTGTGTGTATATATATATATATATATATATATATATAACGTTATGTATAGTGTTAACGAAGAGGAAATGGAATAAAAATAAAAAAAAAAATACCGTTTATTTCTTATGTTTTGGCACACACTCTGTATACCGATACTCGTATATAAACGTATACACGGTCCTGCGTGAAAAGGATGACGGTCACGAGTGAGTCCTTGAAAAAAACGGTAGTGTTATATATTATATTATACAGTATACTCACTGTTATTACATATTATAACGTTTAGGATTACGTTTCGTCGTGGACACAGCGGTGGAGGCCCGTCGAAAGAGTTTTATGAATCCGATATCGATTTCGAATAACAATAATAGATATACTATCCTCGTCTATTATATTACTAAGCCCCCTTAGACCTCAACACGTCAATGGTTAAGCGTAGACATATTCTCAATTCACTTTTATCAAAACCATCGCCTTGTTTATATTATAATTGATAAGCACTTTTGAAATGTGCGTTTTGATCTTAACCCTTCACTGCATATTATGCATACTATCATATATAATATATATGATAAGTTGACTTTACACTCGTGTTATAAATTTAATTTTTATAATAATCACAAACCAGCGTGATTGGACGATTATATCGTGTATGTTGTATAGAACGTATTAAACATTTTATGGAAGCTCAATCAAGTATTTTCAATAATATATGACAAATTTTGTAACGAAAAACTCGTATCATAAAAATATAGGATTTTTATCGTTTTTATTTCTAAACTGATTATAATACGTACATGATAAAATCATTGTTTATTACCCATGTTATCAAAAAACATATTTTAAAGGTTAAAACAAAATATTTCCATACAATTTAGTGCTATCCACGAAAACATACGCTCTTATCACAATATATATGATGAGGCATGCGTTCGATAACCGCTTTTCTGGTCAAAAAATATCGTTGAAAACACGAAGTTATGGTACGACCATGTGACACCAAATGCTATAACACGTACCACGAGTACTTGCCTACTAAATAACATTCATCGATTGAAATTATCTAGGTACCAACTTTATTTTACATTTTCTTGGTAAATTCTTTGTACACCTAATAATTTTAAATTATTACAAATATTTAGTAGATAGCATATTATGTTGCGATATACCATAATTATTGTACAAAAACCAGAATGGAGTAAAATGAACATAATTGCATGATTAATCATATATGATATGAAGAAAAATGCATCCAACACATACTTTAGCATATATGATTGTTAAAATTTAAGTCCTTGTAGGGATTTATTGGTTGGACATAGATTTTTAAAATTATTTATTTTTTAATTTCTGAGACAATTTTACATACTTATAGGTGATATTTTCATACAAATAAAAAATAAATAATTATGACAATTATATAAAAATTACTTATTATAAAAGACACAAATTTAAAAAAGTCCGTTCAGTACGGGGCGGATGCATTTGGTATTTCGGTTTGGATATATTTTGCGAAGGAAGTTGATCAATCGTCCTTTCGTTTTTTCTATAGAATAATGTATTATTATTATTATTTTAGACTGAATGCAATGATAAATAATTACATTTGATAAATTCGATTCTAAGCTGTGTATTTTTCATCTTTTAGAGAAAATCAAAAAATGACCTCTCTAAAGTACACACATCAGTATTCATTTGACATAAAAAAAAGATTTTTTAATATAATAATGTACTAGCTGTCATATCTGACTTTACCCCGAAATTTAATGTACATTTCCTTTTAAATATATTATGACAAATAGTATTAATATTATTTTATTATGATTTTTGGTGTTCAATATATATTGACACCCACTTGGCACCTCCACCATTTAAAAAATTTGTTTGTGTTTCGTTACACACGAATAAAGTTTATATTTATTGATATGTATTTTTGTATGTATGTTTTAATTCATAGAACATAATATTTTTGTAACTATGTTGTGTAGTCAGCGACCTATTGATTTTATTTCCTAAATGTTAAATGTAAAGAGATAGAAATAATAATTTTTAAATTACAATATTTGAAATTCAAATTTCTCTGCCAATAAAGGATATTGTGAAACGTACTTTTCTACGTATATTTCATATATTTTTATATTTCTTTATATTTATTAAATAATATTTGTATTTTTGTATTTTTTTTTTTTTATATTTTTATATTTTTATGTATTTAGCTTCCATCGGATATTTTATCCACTGGATATATATTATTCCCAGATATTTGTTCCTAGATTCATCTTGACATATATTATTATTTAATATTATAAACAAATAAAATATTTTTGAAATATCCACCCTCCTACATAGGCCTTATGTGATTAACATTTTTTTTTGGTGGGAGAGGAGTATAACATCACCTTTTTATTTTATAAAAACTGTTATATATATAAAGAAAATTTGAATATTGTTTGATGTCACTATACTTATATACTATATAGTGTAAATTATTCAGAAATATGTACTAATCAAGTCAAATTTACTTGTTACTTTCATATTTATACATTTTCACAAGTCAAAGTAGTGTACAAAAAATGTTGTTAACGGAAAATAAGAAGGTATAAAAAGGTGATACAATGAGTTTGAAAGTAAAGAGGAACGTACTAAAATTAAGAGACATAAATTGGTTTCAAAAATCAAACGTTTGAAATAAAAAAACAATGGCTTGGTAATGAAGTAAAATACTAAATAAATAAGCGCTTTTATAGTGGGTCATTAATAAAAGATTAATTTGGTAATTTAAAAATAAAATAACTAGAAAAATCAGACAATTACTTTTTGAAATAATAATCTAGAACAAATTTGCTATTACAAAAGTCCTTTATTTTAAATCTTTTACTTAACTCCTACTCTAATAGTCATTTACAGAAAAAAAAACATAAACATCATAGTTAAATCAATAGATTCCTCACTCTGCTCAATATCTAAAATAGTAATTTAAAGATTTAAAAGTGCTTTAAAATTCGTTCAGTTCAAATAATTCCGTCTCACAATTATCCATGGAAAACAACGGTAAAGTTGGTGAAATTACAGCACATTTATTGATTCATAAAAACCCATTCTCGGGTCAATAATTTATAATTTATAAGTAAAATAATTGCAAGGTCATAAAAATAGTTTTTACACAATTTGCGATCAAATAACAGACAGTTGAGAAAATACGGATTAAAATGTCAACGAACAAATTTGACCCTGAACGCAAATATGAAAATCAACTACCTAAAGCTTGGAAAACATTTTAAAAATATACACTTAGAAAGTAAATAAAGAAGAAAATACAAATATCAACGTTTTGGAATCGATTCGTATTATTCGTATGTTTATTTCTATGCTCTTTGAATTGGGAGGAATATAATAGCGTCTTCCAGATCATTTCTAATATTATTTCGGGGGAAAAAAAAAAATCCATAACAATATAAAGTAATAGTATTTTAACAAAATATTGACATTGAAAAAAGAGAAGAAAAAAATGTAGTAATTCAGCACAAGTGTTCTGTTCCAATAAACGGCGAAAACGAAAAATAAAAAAATAAAAACTCACCTAATCAACTAATTGCCAATCAATTAGTTTATATTGGGTACAAATTACTCGGACGTGGTCAAAAGATATTATTATATTATTATTATTATATTGCGTAATTTGGGGTTATTGACATTTTTATTGGCAATCAAATTATAGCCGCGTATAATGATAATGATAATAATAATATTGATAATGGAAATAATAATGTAGAATAATATAATATACGAATATACGTAATTAATTCCGATATTGTGCGAGTATATAATTAGTGACTTTATTTACTCAACGGCTTATTTATATAATGATTAGTATGCCGTATCCAACGGCAACCGTCTCTGGGTTGGTCTTTTGTTTATTTTTGTTTATATTTATTCGATTTTATTCCCATGAAACTTTTGTTATTAAATAAAGTTACAACACGAGCGAAAATGCCGCGTTATTAAATTTATTATTTTATGTTTAGTTTAGAGCTGCAGCCGGAGAGAGAATATATTGCCGTGCACGGTCGTACCAATACACCCACACACGTTACACATATCATTATATATATATATATATATATATACATATATAGGTACATTGAAATTCAAAATTCGAAATTCGAAATTGCCATATCGTACCGAAAAAATTATTTAAAAATTATTTTCGGTTACCGACTACTTTTGCGGAACCGACTTTTACTAATAATATCATAATTGGTCATAATGTACTTTCACTAAAACTATATAGGTACCTACTATGAATTTATAAAATTTCGCCCGAAATATGTATTTTTATTTCGAAATAGACAAGAAACTGGTCGGGCTAATATATATATATATATATATATAGGTACCTAATTCAAAATTTAAATCTTGTATTAACCTGCCAATTATAATTATAGGAAATATAAAATTACGTTTGGATAGGAGAAAATATCGATTTTCGGGTATAATAACAGCGTAAATCCTGGGACATAGTAATCACATAAATTATTATATAGATAATTGCTATTTATTTTGTTTGATCAAAATTAAAAAAAAAAAAAAAAAAACTATAAACAATATAGTTGTTTAAAACCAATCTTTTTTTTTTTTTTTTTTAACGAGGTTTGCATTATTTTCGAATATATAACGAGAGTTAGGTTATTATTTTTTGTCTCTGTCAAAGCGTATTCAAAAGTAATTTTCAATAAATCACTAAGTGTGTCCTTCAATTTTCGTTCACATTAATTATTAAGTACTACGAAATAAAATAATAGAATAATTTTATCACATTTATATTATCTCTACTTTAGTAATATTTTATTATACGTTTTCCTTTATGGATTTCTTTACATTTTATTTTTGGATTTTCTCATGGTTATAATAAAAGTTAAAATATGAATTTTATTTTTTCGTATTAAAAATTGATTCAAACGTATAGCGGAATACTAGAACTTTAAAGAAATACAATAAATTAATTATAAGTAGGTATATTTAAAATAAAATGGACACTTAAGTATAAAAATCCAATTAAAATCGCACAAAAAACAATTAAATCATAATCATTTTATTTATACAATATAATTTTTTTTAATTTTCAAGACACGAATCTTAAACAATATTATTGTTTTATTTTTTTTTACTGATAAAGTGATTTATGAGATAGTCTAAAAAAGTATAATTGGAATTTTATACTTAAATTACATATATTTTTTTTATTGATTAGAACTCGGTAAATAATAATTATTATGGGTTCGTTTTTTGTAAATTTAAAATGTCAGTATTTTCAATTAAAATTAATCGGGATGTTTATTTGGTTTTATATGTTTATTAAATATATAAAAATATATGTATAAATATAATTTATAAAATATGTAATGATTGATCATTAAGTATTATATTATATGAATAAACACATTGTATATATTATATATACTATAAATATTTATTTTTTGTTTTAGATCATTTTCTAACTTTAATATTTACTGAAATTTTATATTTGATGAAATTTAGTTTTTCTCATTTTCCAGTAATAAATTATAGATTTTGACGCACAAAAATATTTTCTAATTCAGAAAACTTATGTCAATTGTCTGAAAAATTAAAATAACATAATACTTATGTATCAAAATATGAAAAATAAAGTTTATTTCATTTGAAAAATATATTATTTAGATCAATGCACATTTGTATTATATTGAATACATTTTTATATACTCCTATATAGATGTGAACATATAATTCCATTTCCTTATAGCTCTTATACAATTTTGATTTGAATAATAAAAGCATATTATTTTCTTAATTTTGGCAGCATAAAAATCACACGTAAAATATAAATTCAACTTCTATTTTCAAAATATATTTAGATAAATCTATAGAATATTATGTTGATAATTGTTTTTAAACTTCGTGAATACTGTAGAGTTACTCTGTCTTGGTTTCATTTATACATCTTAATAAAAGATTACTGGGTCGAAATTCATGGTGTCAAGTCAACCATTCATGATGTACCTCATAGAAAATACCTATCTTTTCTTTTTTTTTGCTATTTTTTTCAATGGTGTCAAGATTAATTTTAATGAAATTAAAATTGTTATATCCGCCGACAATATGAAAACATTTTCAGCTATTAATTCTGTATCTGATTGTATCTCTCAGCTCTCTCCAAAATAATCTCAATTCATTAGTGTACTGTTCCAATTGCAGGCTAATTTTTCTTATTACAGAATTAAATCTTAGATAACTTTTCCTTATAAAATTAATAGTATTGTTATTCGACTAGCAGATGAATCTATAGTTAATTTAGGCTTTATTTATTATTATATAATTATAAAACTAAAACCCTAATATGCTAAAAAAGAAAAACATTCAATCTATAAATATAATACTGTAAAATAAAATAGAGTGTGGCATTATATGGAAGCGGATAATTAATAAAAAATAGAAAGATGTGTTAGAAGCTCTAGATTTATGGTGTTGGAGAAAGATGAAGAGAAGAAGTTGGACTGAGAGAAGAGCAAATGAAGACGTCTTGAAATCAATATGACGAAAAAGAACATTAATAGATAGTTAAAAGAGAAGGAGATGATTTAATAATTGAAGGAATGATAGAAGGATCACGAACAAGAGGAAGACCTAGAACGAAATACATTAGCCAAATAATGCAGGATGCACTAGTCACTTTTTACAGAGATCTCAAAAATATGCAAATTTATCCCTGATAAATGGAGAAAACATTTGTTATGAGTATAAATTGTTAAAAACCAATCTCTGGATTGAAAACAAAAAAAAAAAAAATTACCATAATAACTTTTGTCCTCGATTACACATAAATTCTATTTGTAATTAAGCTTTAAAAACGATGGGGTTTATCAGAAGAATTGCTGCATTTCCTCGTATATCAATGCATTGGTTTGATATATTTTAGAATACGAATAAATTATAAGGTACCCTAATGATATTGGTGAATTGGACAGTGTGCAACGTACACATTTATACAATTTTCTGAATTTGTCCTCGGAGTTAACTGCTCTGATCATAATTATTGTTCTGCTGTATATAGTTCCTTAGATCTAAGTTCCTTTTCTGATCGTAGGATTCAGACTAATTTACGTTTTTTTACTGAACCCAATTAATGGTAATATTGATTCTCCTCCATTAATTGCCGGGGTCAATTGCCCATGTTCGATCTCACTCAACTCGACGATCCTTCTTACGTCCCTATGTATAACACAATTTATGTAAGTTTCAGTCCACTGGTCATGTTAATCATTCTTTGTATTGAGAACCCCTCCATTTTTAGCAATCACTTTTGACATTATTTATGCTTACTTTCTAAATTATATTTATTATTTTATGTATCTTAAAAGTGTTTTCTGTATAATTATTTATGAATTTTTATTTTATTTACTTGTTTGTTTTTTTTTTTTTTGTATTTATCATTTCTAATTTAATATTCCGTTGTTTTTTACCATATTATATACATTTGGTTTTTAATCCCATAAAATAATATATTATTAAACATGTTAACGGTAGCTAAGTAGGTACTTCCAAAAAATGAACTGACGTTTGATACACTGGTTCATTTGATAATACTAACCTTTTCCATTAGGTATACAAATGATAATTATAATATATATTAAACAATTTTTATAGACGTAAATTCAAATGTGTGCATACGGCTCATTTGTATTCTATTCGATGGAATTACGATAAATTATTTTAAGTACATGAGTTCAGTTGTTGAAAATAATACAACGTTTTACGAGTAGTAGGTAGTGTTTTTATTAATCATAAAATAAATCTGTTTTTAAACAAGGATACTAGTATGTCGGTAAATGTTCGGTTTTACATTAGTTACCTACCATATATTATTTGTGAAAGTAAATATGACAACTATCCCTATAAGTTGTACCAACAAACACCGTTACACAATTTATTAATATTCCTTAGTTTCAATATGGATTAAATCAGATAAACTCTATTGATTAAAAATTGGGCAATTATTATTATTATTATTATTATTATTAAAATATTTTAATTAATGAAATTTTTAATCAATTTTTCTAATTATAAATCTGTACGCATAATGTATATTATATTATATTTTTAATTTTAGAAAGATACTATATATAGGTACAGACAGCTACTACCTACAAAGCATAATAATGCTATAGTAAAATATTCAACAGATTTATTATATTTTAACTGAAAATATTTTAAAGAGCACTTTTATATTTATATTTTATTGACCCTTATTTACCGTCTATTTTAGTACTTTAAATTCACTCTCATATAATTACATAAGTAATGAAAAAGTTCATTCTCATATATTATAATATAATATATTATGTAGGTACATTGTACAATGTTCATGTATTATAATCTTTATGATTTTTTCATTATGACGGATTTCCATTATACTTTAAAATATTGTATGATAAGTAAACTAGGATATTTAAATATTATTTCCGTCGTTATGTACGAAACACGACTTTAATCAATGAAAACCGTCAAAATATGCATTTAAAAATACTATAATATGCTACAAATATTAATTTAAAATTCACAAATATGCATTAAATATGCAAGAAAAAAAGGTTTAAAAAATTAAAAATATGCAAAACGTGTAAAATAAAATTGGTGTTATTTTAATAAAATGATATGAATCGTGCATATTTCTTGTCGGATAAAGTTACTTTATTATACCCTAGAAAGTTGTTACATGTAATTTTAAAATATTTTATATTCTAAAACAATAATTTCAAAATTTTTTTTAAGTGGAAATTTAATACGAAACACATAAACTATAAGTTAAAAACAAAAATATACGTTAAAAATGCTAAAATTATGCACAAAAAATGACAAATATGCTTTAAATATGCAAAACGAGTTAAAAAGTAAAAAATTTGCAAAATATACAAAAAAAAAAAAAAAGAGTGTATTTTAATAAGAATGAAAGCACATTTCTAATCAGATTTCTAATAGCTTATTCTAATAAATATATGCATTTACATATAAAACCGTACTCTACTGATAAAGACCGGAGTCTGTATTTTCAGCAATTATTTGTCGAATAAGTTTTGTTAAAAAAAATATTGCCGAATGACATTATTTGAGGAAAAAGTGTTATCTCGACATTGAAAAACAAAAGTTGTGCATTTTCCCTTATCTTTTGAATAACTCATGTTATTTGGTCAATAAATTAAATTAAAAACGACGCCTTATTACATTTAAATTAATTAAATAAAATGAAAAAAACACTATACTTACAAAAATGAACTAAAAATACTTATTGATTATATAGGTATAATTCCAAAAAATATCATTAATAATGCCTATTATGCCTATTATAATTTTACTTATATTAAACTATAAATAAAATTATAATATATATTAAATGTCAACTAAAAATTATATTCTCTTGAAAATGATTATAATATTTTATTTATATTTTTAATAAATATTTGAGTGTATTAAATTTGTGAAAGTACTGTTTATGATTTTTTTTTAAGGTATATTTTAAATTAATTTTTGCTTTCAAAAGAAATATTTTACAATACAATTTGAAATTTAATTAAATTTCACAAAAGAAGTACTCAACAATTTTTTAAATTATAAGTTGTGAGAAAATGTATGGGTACAATTTTATTGAACATAAAATAATGTATTTAAAAAAAAACTTAGATTATTGTCTAGCTAATATGTCAAGCATATTATAATAAATATGGCATTAATTATATAATAATAAAACCAGTTATTCAACATCGAGATAAATATATACACATAAATAATTAGATACCTATATTTTACAATTATTATAAATACACTATAGAGAAAACCTTTACCATTCATTTTTCTATTATTTTTTTACGGTGCCAATAAATAATAGACTACAAGGTTAGGATAAAATACATTTATTTTTTTAGTTATTATTATTGAATTTTAATTATACTCAATATTTGTACAATATTCATAGTAGTATTATTGTGAGTATAATTTTGAATTTATATTTGTAGTCCAATCCATGAATATTTAACATTACCATATGCTATAAATAATATATTTTTTCATAATTTAATAATATAAAAATTATATTAATTATAAGAATAACATTAAGATTGTATAGTATGTAAAAATCCACAAAATATACACTTGAAAATATGTAAAACAAAGTTATAAATATAATTTAAAAAAATTTAACAGTGTATTTATATTATGAAAATTTTTTAAATTCTGAGCGAATCTTGGTTTTAAAATGATATGGTTTATTTTTTATTAATTTTTTTTTTTTGATGTCTGTGCCCAAAAAATTTGTACAATTTGTACAATTTGTACTCTGATCATTACATACAGTACTTTTTACTGGTAGAAAATTATATCTAGTTAATACTTTACAGAGGTCATTTTTAGATTTTTTAAATATTTTCGATAAACGTGTACAAAATAAACATGAAAAATTAGCATAAAAATCGGTAATAACACGAATGTGATAAAATTCTTCATAACTCTAAAAACATTAATGATAGTGGCATGACATTTTTATCACATATGTAAAATATAAATACAAACAATTTTTATTTATTTTTGGTCTATTTATAGCAATATTAAAATTTGAGATATTTAAATCATAAAACACTTAATTTTAGTTATTAAGACTTGAAAATTTAATACAGTGTTAAAGGTACTCAATTCTAGTTACATACAAAACATTTTAAAATTGGTACGTACAATATTTTTAATACGCTTTTCAATTTTTTTTTTTTTTTTGAATACATATTTAATTTTTTCGAATTTTTGGTTTGAAATGTATTCGAATTTTGAGGACATAATGGATTTATAAACTTGAAGTTTTCACCATATACATATATTAGCATATTATGAAGGTAAAAAGTCTTGGAAATTGTTTTCCAAATTTTGGCTATTTTTAGCAATTTTCAATTATGAGTCATTTATTTCAAAATAGTATTAATTTTAGATTTGATGACCTGAAAATTTAGTGCAGTTTTAGAATAACGTCATTCTAGCTACACACAACAAATTAAAAAATAATTTTAATTGCCATTTCTTTTTCTACGATAATATGTTTTATTTTGGTATGTAATGTGTTCGAATTTCGTGGAAATAATAGACCTATAAAATTGAAGTATTCACCAAAAACATATGTATGTAAGTAGGTACATAATGCAGGCAAAACATTTTGACAATTTTTACCTATTTTTGAGCTACTTATAGCAATTTTGAGACATATAGTTCATAATAGGTATAACTTTTCTATTTCACAGGAGAATTCTATTTTTTTCTAATACGTATATGTATATTTTGATCAAAAAAAATTACGGTGAAGTCAGAATTTGGTGATCGAACACGGTTTTAAAATTATATTAAATTGAAATTTAACTATTTTTTTTTTAGCCCTGTGGAGGGGGCTAAGAATGCCTCCGCGGTTTCCTCATGCCTGTCGTAGAAGTCGACTAATTGAGGTTGCGTCAGGTCGACAGCCGGCATAAAACTTGTCATAAATTTATGAGTAGTCTTAAAATGGATATAGGCGAGTTTTGCCATCTCGGATGTTCGAGTAAATTTTATAAGGCAGTTTTGAGACCTGTAATGATGTATGGAATAGAATGTTGGGTAGTAGATAGAAAGATAGAACTGAGAATGAGTGTCGCTGAGATGAGAATGTTAATTTGGATGAGTGGAGTTACTAGAGAGGATAAAATAAGGAATGAGTAGGTATATCAGAGGTAGTATAGGGGTAGCTTCGATAGTAGACAAATTCAGAGAGAATAGATTAATATGGATTGGGCATGTATTAAGGAGGGAAGAGACTGATACAGTAAGATTAGTATGTTAAATGCATGTTGTTGGTAAGAGGGTTAGAGGAAGACCAAAAAAGAGATGGGGGGATGTGATGGCGAGTGATATCAAAAGATGGGAGTAAGTGAAGAAGATGCGGGAGATAGAGTTAATTGGAAGTGTAGGACCAGGGTGGCCGACCCCGAATAGTTGGGAGACAAGGCAAAGGAGAAGAAGAAGAAAAGAAATTTAACTATTTTATTATTTTCCTTTAGAAGGTTCATATTTCTAAAATGTTTTACATTCTTCCGTAGTTTAATGGTAGCTAATGATGTTTTCATTTTGGTCCTTGGCTGGAATCCCTTTATTTCCAAATATTTTTTTGCATTCTTTTCAAATTTTTTTGTTCATTATAATATTATATAATATTATCATATTTTTATATATTATTAGTATAATCTACAGTAAATGTCAAGTATATCCACCGAAGCTTCGTTCAGAATCATCTTTTAAAAATAAATGATTAATCATTGCTTTCAAATTCAATATATCCTATATATATATTATATATATTATCATTATCCTACCCAATGTGCAAAGTGCTTTTCGGCTTTTTTAAATACAGAATTATAATATAAAAATAATATGTGTATATTTTATTTATTTTTTAAAGTATATAATATACCTATCAAACTTTGGTAATAATTGGTATTTTCTACTTAATGATTGATTAGTTATGAATAAGAAAAATGAATAATAATATATTCTATTCTTATCTATTTTCTTTTTGAATTTTGATTGTTCAAAAATGAAATATCTATCAAATTTTTTAGGACGGAATTAAGTACTATAATTAAGTGACTCCAGGACCATAGTTTTAAACGAAGCCACTTTATAACTATAGTTACATACAAATTTGTTTATAATATTCAATGTACCTGTATATATATTTTGATATTGAAATTTAAACGTGTCTACATTAAACACAGGTATATTTTACACATATTAATGTACGTTTTTTAAAAATAATTTTTAAAATAATTAATTACCTATTATAATAATGAGCCTTCCAAAAACTTATAAGAATAATTACCTTGGTTTACCTAATACATCCTTGCCTGATACTGATACATGATATAATTTTTATAATACAATATTATAAAAAACATGTGAATAAAACACTCGGTGAACAAAATTGATTGAAAATCCATTGTTTGATTTTAATTTTAAAACCCTTATACGCGCGATTACGCTCGTATTATATGCACTCGATCATGAAAAAATACTCACGTTTATTATCAGTTTAAACGCTATTTAATTTTGGCAGATTTTGTTCGAATTAGAAAATACAATTTCAGTCCCAATTACTCTATTTTATTGTCAAGTTGTGTCCCGGTTATAACCTAGGTAATGGAATAGTTAAGTGGCGTTCAAAATTTTTAAATGAAAATATTATTTAGGTTCCAGATAACGATATATCAACAATGGAGCTAATATTTTATGCGAGACAGATTGTAGAGAAGTACAGAGAAAGGAAAAAGAAATTGTGTATGGTATTTATTGATCTAGAGAAGGCTTATGATAGGGTTCCTAGGGATATCTTAAAGTGGGCATTAATGAAGAAAGGATTACCAAAGGTGTATGTGAACATAATTGAAGATATGTATGAAGGGGTGGGTGCAAGAGTGAGAAGTCTGTGTGGAGAAACTGAGGACTTTAGGGTCAGAGTGGGGGTACATCAGGGTTCAGCTTTGAGTCCTTACTTATTTTCCCTGGTAATGGATGAGATAACAAAGGATATACAGAGGGAGGTACCATGGTGCATGTTGTTTGCAGATGATATAGTACTGATAGGAGAAAGTCCTGAGGAAGTGAATGGTAGACTTGAAGAGTGGAGGGAAGCTCTGGAAAGTAAAGGACTAAGGATTAGTAGGAGTAAAACAAAATATATAGAGTATGATTTTGATGAAAGGGAACACAGAGGGAATAGGGAAAGGCTGGAAATAATGTTAAGTGGGGATGGGGTGGAAGAAGTGGAGAGGTTCAAGTATTTAGGGTCCGTTGTACAGAAAGATGGGGGTTTCGAAGAGGATATGAAACACAGGATTAAGTGGAGATGGACGAAGTGGAGAGAAGCGTTAGATATTCTGTGTGATAAAAGAATCCCTATTAGGTTAAAAGGTAAATTTTATAAGGCTGTGGTGAGACCTGCAATGATGTATGGAACAGAATGTTGGGCAGTAGATAGAAAGATAGAACTGAGAATGAGTGTCGCTGAGATGAGAATGTTAAGGTGGATGAGTGGAGTTACTAGAGAGGATAAAATAAGGAATGAGTATATCAGAGGTAGTATATGGGTAGTTTCGATAGTAGACAAAATGAAAAAGAATAGATTAAGATGGCTCGGGCATGTATTAAGGAGGGAAGAGACTGAGACATGTTGTTGGTAAGAGGGGGAGAGGAAGACCGAAAAAGAGATGGTTGGATGTGATGGCGAGTGATATGATGAAGGTGGGAGTAAGTGAAGAAAATGAGGGAGATAGAGTTAAGTGGGAGTGCAGGACCAGGGTGGCCGACCCCAAACAGTTGAGAGAGAAGGCTAAGGAAAAGAAGATAACGATATATCAACAGGTAAATGTTTTATATTAAAATTTGAATGATATATTTTGGATACAAATAATCTCTAAAAATTTAAGAATAATAAAATATTTCTAATTTTGAATTTCTAATAATTTTTTTTATTCATTAATTATTATGCAATAGTTTAATTTATAATAATAATGTTTTCAAGAATTTCTCTATATTATTAATAATTCTGTATTCTTTTAATATTCATATACAACTATCTTAAAAATTAATAATACTCACTATTGCATATTAGGATATTTATTTTTGTTTAAATTATTTACAACTGCTGACCAAAAATATAACAGTATTGTTATTAATATATGTTATATAATAACATATATTATTTATATATTGTTAAGTATCTATTATCAAGTAATAAAATATATTGGAAATAATTATATAATTTATATTTTTTATTTTGAAACACAAGTAAATATAAAATACGATTAATTGGTACGTTACTAGCTTATCTTCGTTTTATACCGCCTTAATAACATATATGTAATGAAATTTTAGGGTCGCGAAAATGTGTAGATAATCATATTAATAAAATAAATAGTAAACACCCAATTTTTATACCCATCCATATTATATTTTTTATAATTTTATGAAAATAAAATTAGAAATACATTTGGTACAATTCATCTTATATTTTTATATTCTGAGAGTATCGAGAAACGATTGATTTAACAATGATGTTTTATTTTTATTTTCCTGTGAGCAACTTTTGGACGGAAAGTTGAGTAAGAGATTTGGCGTTTGTATGTTAACGATAGCAAATTTGTATTTATACTAGTTGGTACTTTTGAGCAGTCATGTTTTGATTTTTTTATAAATTTCCTTGAGCTTGAAGAAAATCGACCATTTATACGGTGTGTTTATAGAATTAAAAAAAAATTTTTGTACAAATGCAAGGAAAATAACAAAATACTAATTATACAGTGTACAACAGTGTATAACATAACTTTTATAAAAAAAAAAATAGTAATATTATTGGGACTAATCAATATTATAATATTAATAGGTATTATAAAAACGTTAAAACCCGAATTTAAAATGTTTAAGTAATTATATTAATAGTCCGTAAATTGTTATACATTTATTTATTGTAACTTTTTAATTCCTTAAAATTACAAAACGCATTAGTTTTTCGGCTTAATATAAAGTATGACGTGCCATTTGTTTCATAGACTTAAATAACTCTATGCTGTTTTATTTGTCATCCATTCATAATAATTTAAATGTGTAATAAACTCTGTATTTAATTTCG
Organism: Pemphigus obesinymphae; assembly: GCA_025469235.1. Classification (NCBI taxonomy): domain Eukaryota; kingdom Metazoa; phylum Arthropoda; class Insecta; order Hemiptera; family Aphididae; genus Pemphigus; species Pemphigus obesinymphae. The sequence goes on along the minus strand of JAIPRL010001722.1, from coordinate 37,194 downwards.
TTTAGTTGCCATTTTTAATGGTTACCTATAAATTATTTTCAAAAATCCTTTAATAACGGCGGAGAAATATTGTTGGGACTTAATCAATTTATCGATCGTCCATCATGCATTCAACGCACATTTTTTAAACGTAATTCACAAGCACGATAATGGAGTCACGAAAATATTTTATAAATTTACATATTTTTTTCTCTGACAATTTTCAACAGTTTATTTTTTGTTACCTCAAAATTAACATAAATAATGTTTTATTAGCTCGAATTAAAAAAAAAAAAACAACAATATATAATAATTAGAATGTAACAGTGTATAATATAATAATAAATATGAGAATGCATTGTAATTTTACAGAGATTGTTATTTATTATAATAAAATAATAAATTAGATAAATATTTATCCATAAGTCAAATTAAATAGACATTCCTCACCAGTTTACTGTAGGATTCGTGAATGTATGGAAAATAAAATTGAAAATTCTAAACACGTCCGATCCATCTAGATATATATAAATTGTATTATATGTTGGTATTTATAATAAAGAAGAAAAAAAAATGGAATAATGGGGATTTTAATTAAAGAAAATCCAGTTTTGGCGTATATATTAATATAAAATATTTTATATTTGCTCGTTAAATGCATACCCGATATCATTAATATTAATAGTTTGTTAATTATAGGTATTAATATTATTGTAAATAGAAAATATATTTTTAAATTTGAAATAATATATATAAAGTTTTTTATATTTTAACATAATCCTCGATATAATACCTATAATTTAATGACATTTTAAAATCTCTATTATTTTATAATTTGTTTACATTAAGACAAAAATAAATCAAAAAATTTTCGTATTCTTTTGAAAAAGTCGTCCTTTTAATTTTTTTTTTTTTTTTTTTTTTGCAGACATTAACTTTTATTTTATTTGTGAATATTGTATGTATATTATTTTTATAATTTTTGTCAGTAGTCATATTATGTATACCTACTATAATATAATAAACATGAAACATAGTATACTTTTGGTTCCAAAACATATTATTTATTTCAGAATAAAAGTACATAGCATAATAAAAGAGCAATAATTAATGATTAAATTCTGTCATTTTTTTAAATTATACTTACTGTAGACGATAACTAAATATAATATATCGAATTTGGTATAATGCAATATGATTAATTGATTTTTACACCTCAGGCTTTTTTATTTAATTATTGAATATTTTGTGATTCGTAATTAATATAGTAATAATTGTATTTTTTTTCCCAGAATTAAAACCCTTAACCGAGAATTGCATTATTTGTACATCTAAATTTTGGATAATGTGCGCAATATACGTTTAACGACGGTATGTTTTTATAATTTTATTTTATGACCTTAATATCCTCGATTGAAGTATATGATATTGTCCTATATTCAGCTGGTAATATTCTAGTATGTTATATTGTAATAATTAAATAATCATATCATTATATAGTATATTATTATGTAATATTACTTGATATAAATAATAATATGATAAAAAAAATGAGAAATAACTAAGTTTTTGTTGAATAATAATAACAAAATTAAAGTTATTTAAAAAAATAAAATGCAGATATTTGAAATATTGAATAACGAGATATTCGTGAACATGATGGTATCTCAGCAGGTAAGGTGTGCAATTTGAGCATGAGGATCCTCGATTCCAAAAATAGCAACTTCTGATGAATTTTCAGTTATCACAAAATGTGAGGGAACATTCTAACGTGATACCATAATTCCTCCTCTACTGTCCCCCCCCCCCACAACTGTTGGATTTTATTTGTATTTTTGTAATTTAATTTTTAAAAAATGTTTTGAAAAAATTAAGATATTTGTGATATTTTATGACTAAACAATATAAAAACAATTTTGAAAATGAATTCTTATATTTTTATTGTTGACTAATACGATACTATGATTACAGGATGTTTCAGATAACGTTTTACAGTGACGCAACTACTGCAAGATCAGGTCAATGTTTCAGGAATTTCCCTGGGAAACTTTATCGTATATTATAGATATATATCTTGGTTAATATTATATTAAATTAATAATTCTTCCGTTTATAAATACTGCCCTAATGTGTAACAATACTATTTCCCTAGTGCCCCATAAAGATTATGACTTTTATTATCTTTATATATTTAATTGATAAATGCACTAACCATACACATATTAAAATATATAATATAATGTACACAGGTGATTTGTCTAAATATTGAAGATTTATGTTTTAAAGTCCATGTAGACCATATACTATAATAAAAATTAATGGGTAGACTTCGTATTACTATATTTATATAGGCTTAAAAATCCCTAAGTAAAGAATCCATTAAATACAAATGTCTAAAACATACAAATACGTATTTTAAATGTAATAATTTAAAATCCGGTAATTTAGTGAATTGTTCACCTTCGCCGATTTATAAAATAATTAGTAACAATAATATTATATACACTAACCAAAAATAGGTTTGTTAGTTGAATTTTTGAAGTTCTATTGTACATATACGAATGGTAAAACAATATTTTATATAATGTACAATATATTAGGTACTCGTATAAAATACTGTAGCTTAAATATTAATCCCGATCCTGTACGTCCTCCTAATATATTTGCTGAGCCATCCTGTACATATTTTAAAAGTAAGTTGTAAGCTTATGGATGGTATCGTACTTAGTCGAAAATTTAAAAAAAATAATAATAACTTCTTTTAAAACTTTTGTCGTGCACGAGTACATTTTTCTTATTACGTATTTTATAATGATATACTATAAATATTTGAAACAATAATAGACAAGTTTTAATAATAGCTCGTTAATACATTTCATAAAGCCATTGCAGGATTTCTTATGAACCAAACTTTCCCATTATTTACCAACCGGAGAACTTATAAATAATAATAATAATAGTAGTAATAGTAACAATAAATTTCCTTTTATTTGTCAATGAAATAAAGTTTTATAGCCATTTATAACGTTAAAATATATAGTTGTATATTTAACTTATTTATATACATTTTGATTAAAATATTGTTGTTTTTGTTTTTAAATTACAGTAATATTATATTAAATTTATATTTTTGTAGTATACATAATGTTACAATAATATTAATTATATTATAATTAATTTCAAATTGATATGAAATAACATTGTAACGTTCTTTATTGTAAAGCACTGGAACATATAAAATACTCACAATATCATATCAGATTGAGTTATAAACAATACCCTCAATATATTATTTTAATATTAATAATAATAATAATTAATAATTATTTAATAAAGATTATCTACGTGTTATTTTTAAATACATTTAATTTATTTAATTCTAGAAAGTAGGTTTCATAATTCACACGGAAATACAATGATAAATTTTGAAAAAAAAAAAAATACCCATTAGGGAACCAAAATTCGATATAAATATATCGAAAATATTATAAATGAATATTTGGTATGAAGGATGGAATATAATAGTTAATCCAATCAAAATAATATAAATACTTTTTTTTAAACAAGGCCACGACTTACTCAAATAGGATAAAAACTGGATAAACTCATATTATGTGGTCCTAACCTATAAAATACTCCCCTCTGGTATACATTTAGATATTTTAGGGTTCAGATGGACAATGAATTCAATTTGCAAAACCTTATTTTAATTTTATTATTATTAATAATACCATCAAAAATGCAAAATATGTGAAACACCAAAGGTTCCTGGTAATCAACGACAAAAACCTTATATTTTTGAATAAAAATATATATTTATCAATTTTACGTAAGATAGATAATGTTATATGTGACATCACCATAGGCAGTGAACATATCCCTAAACGTGGCTGGAAAAAATTAAAGGTGATACAGTCAACTAGATTACTAAAATTTTCAGACAGTATATGAGTTGTTAACAATGCAGCAAAATCAGTTAGGGAATAAATAACGTCAGTAAAGCGAAAAATGCGGGACAAAAGAAAGACAAGATCCAGTTAAATCTAAAATAAACAGAGCTAAACAAAATAGTCCATAAAGTTAATATATTTTAAAAGTACAAATAAAAGTCATGTTATTTATAATTTTCCCTGGAAAAAACAGTCAAGTTGAAAAAGAAGTATTAATAAAAGAACACAATACGAATTGTGTTGTTCTATATCGCCGATCGATCAATTTAATTTTTCAAACGTCCCACGTTTTGATTTTATAACGTTATTTCGGCGATCTGTGTACTGAATTAAAATCAAGGTATAACTATTGGTTCAGAAGATCATTTAAGAACATAACACACTCCACCATGTGTCTCAATTTGCTTCGCAATACTTAGGTATTTTTGAAGACAAAAATAATAAAAAAAAAAAAAAATACATTTTAAACGCGTACCTATATATAACCATAGATATAATGTACGTTATAATTTTTTTTTTTTGTTTTTTTATGTAGACGTTCAAAACATAAGAAATTCAAGAAATTACCAAAATATTATTTGAAAATTCACGAATAATTAAATGAAATCAAATCGTTTGAATGACAAGAACACATTTTTAAATGGCAATGACGTTTACTTGAAAAACTTCTTTATCCCAAAATTTCTACTCGACTCGGTCTAGTGAAAAAGTTACTCTCAGAAAATTAAAAAATAAACATCATTGGTAAAACCACTAGCAGCTCACAATATTGTACGTCTATATATATATATTTATTATTTATAAATTTAATATTTTGATGAAGTTTCCGGTTTCGTATATTATAATTGCATTTATATACTTGTGCAATATTTCTATTGAAAAGACCAATACGATTTTGTGATCGCGCCGTAAGAACTTCAAGTGAGTCAATCTACAGTCACATCCGGATGTGTGTAGAAATACTTACTAGGCGCAAGGACTGCAGTATACACTTGGACAATCGAATACAACTTATTCGATAAAAGTATATTGTGTTTCCTATGTTTTACTTTAGTCGATAAAAATAATAATAATCAGTTGATAGTATGAGTTTATAATACAACCCACAACCCCTAAATATACGTTTGTAAAAGACATTTCCTATCATACGTCAAATGTAATTCAAATTTCTTTTTTTTTTATAATAATAATAACTTTTATTTGAATTTTAGAAAGAATACATATACATACATTATACAAGAAAAAGTGAAAATCGTTTAATGTAAATTTAAAAAAAAAGTTATGCATACTATGTTACAGTAAATAATTTTTTAAATAGTTATAATGTAGTGTGTTTTTAAACGTATTGATACGTATTTGTTTAATTCAATTATAAAAAAGATACGCATTTATATAATCGTCTGTAAAAACATGAAAAATGTATTCAATATTAAAATTGGGTTATAGTCTGTTTGAAATAAACGGAAGAAGAATATAATTTATAAGCAATTTTCCAAATAATAATAGAATTTCTGATATATAAATACGCGTTTATGTACACAAATACACCGTAAAAACCCACAAAGAAAATTTCTGTATGCCCTTTTTTATAGGCTTTTGTTGATGTCAATAGAAAGACAATTTGTTTTCCACGAGGACTTGTCCACTATTAATATTTTATTTTTCATAGAACTTGAATTTTTCTACAGTTGCACAAAATACGTATTATATTTTCTCCAAACCATATATCCGTTATATAAAACCTATATCTGTTGCTGTTGACGATATTATACGCACTTAGATACTTGTATATAAAAACTAATGAATTTAAGGTATCTATCACGATAAATATAATGTAAAATTTTTTTAAAAATACGTAAAAAAATATATTCAGAATGTTTAGTAAATCCGCATTTATGCACAAGTAGGTATAATTAAATAACAATAATGTTGACCTATATTTTAGTTATATATTATATATAACTATAATACCTAACCTGTATAAGTATTAGAATATTATATTGAAATATTTTCACTAATATTATACATATTTTATATATAAAATGTATCTAATTTCTTTATTTGATGATTAAACCATACATTTTTACAAAAATAATCCTACTAAAAACGATTATGTTATTAACATTTAGTTTAGTTTTATCAACTTTTTTCATTTTAATGTACTCATATTTAATGTAGAAAATTCTGAACACATTATTGCCTAGGATTGCTTCCGCAGTGATTGTGTTTAACATTGGTGAAGCGACTATGATAAAAAATATATATATAGATCATCTATTAGTAATAAACATTTCAATGAAATAATGTATTTAAGATTTATAAAAAAGTTGTATTAAAATTGAATTTAATTGAAAAAAATAAAAAATGATACTAAAAACCTTTACTCATATTTATTAAATAATTATAGAATTATCAAATCATTAAAATAGATAGTTTGTATACAAACTATGTAGATTATTTATATATAGTATAATACTAATTATAATTTTAAATTTATATTAATATTTTCAGTATTTTAACAAATAAACTTTATTAAATTTAACTTTCAAAAATGAGTCTGAAAATAAATGAACATTATGAAAGGCACTTTTATATATCTAACGTTATTACCATTCAATTTTAACTTTAAAACTTTGCAAATTAAGTGCACGCGTGTTTTTCTATATAGAAAAATGAATATTATTGTTTAATAAATAATATAAAACTTTAGTGAACAGCAATAAAGATAAAATGGTTATTCAAAAATTTAAATATTAAAACTAAAAGTTAAAGAGTAACAAGTAATGAAGTTACTCCTAGTAATCAGACTGTAACTTGACGAGTTGTCTCTATGCCTAGATATTATGTATCTTTATATAATATAATAAGCTTAAATATCAATCATTCTAATTTTAAAATGAAAACAATTTTATTATTATATTAATATTTTTTTTTCCATGACAATTTGTGATAATAGTAGACCAAACTGAATACACACCAAATTAATAATTAAAACTAAAAAACTAATATAATATGTTTAATATATTCTAATCGATATATAGGTTTAATTTAAATTATTTAAATTAAATAATTTAGAATTATTTTAAGTATTATATAATAATTATTTTGAATAATTAAATAAATTAATTTAAATTCGGTTATTTAAGTTAAATTAAAAAAAAAAAAAAGGTTGGGTTATTAAAAATGAAGTATGGGCAAAATTAATGATAACATTAACTAGATAAGGTTAAGTTATTTGTAAAAATGAGTTAAAAAGTGAAATATTTAAATAAAATATATCATAACCTGATTTAAGCAATTAAAAAGTGAATTAATAATAATGTAAGTTGTGCATTAATAAATAGTTTTTTTAATCATATTAACAAAACAAAAGTTTATTGTAAACAACAATTGAAACTAAAAAATAATATATGAGGTAATATGTTCAATTTTATTAAAATTGTGTTTATACTATTTTAGAAAAAAATGTCCTTAGTATCTATTTTAATTTTTAAGTTAAATAATATAAAATGTAATTTAGTACTTCGTATTAACTATATTTAAACTATAAAATCAATAGCTGATGGCCAACCTTGTTATTAGAAGAAAAAAAAAAGTAATAGTTAATATAATATTTAAATATAGGGTTTTAAGTTTCCTGTTTACGGTTAACTCGGAACTTCTTTAAGTTACAAAATTGAGTTCAGTATTTATATGTCGTTATATATACGAATATAGTTACTAAAATCGAGTAATTTACTTAACTATCCTAAAAACTAAATTAAAAAAAAAAAATTAATAAAAAATTAGTTTATGTAATCTACTTACAATAATTTGCTTATAATAATATACCATCATTACTGCTGTTATCCACGTCAGATAAATATATAATATTATGTATTTTGAATCATTAGGCAATATAAGGATAATAATAATTATTGACGTCCGTATCGTCGAGCATTATAAGACGAGTATATACCAAAGAAATGATAACGTTTTGACAAAATGAATTACATATAATACGTAACTGTTATTTACATATTTTGATATCGTTTAAGACTATATGTATTATAGTCATTCATTTGATTTATAGTAAAAAAAAAATGTAATTTCGTATACTTACCTACGTTGGTTACGGTGTAGTAAATTCGAGTAAATAATTTTAAAAGAAACGTAACCATAATAATATTATAAAGTGGAAAATATTATATATATATATATATACGAAAAAAATTATTATAATTATACATTTGTATGTTTTTCGTTGTTTTTCAAGGTTTTAATTTTAATGAAACGTTACAGCAGTTACTATAACGGACACTTTGATATATATTAGAATTTTTGGCAGCTGTTGGAGAATATCTCATTTTATTCATGTCCAAGACCATATTATACTATACAGGCGTCGTGCCTAATACACTACATTTGGAACCGGTTATTTTGGAAAACGAATAAAATGCTTTAGATGTTTACCAGGTTTCTTTCGTTATGAATATTTTCGAATTACATCAAACGCAACGTTGCACTCCGTAATAATAATATCATAACGTATAATACGCGTTAATTGAAATACGATCGGGAAATGAAATTCATTGTTTTTTTTTAAATTCTATTCTATTTCTGTTTTTATTAACGTAACGTCTTTGAGATTTTGTACGTAATAATACAACAAACAGAAATCTGTATATATGGCCACTGATATTTCCATAATATAATATTATTTCTGTATATGCTTTCGGTTCAGAATAAATATTAATATATCCGTATGTAGAGCACGGTAATTATATTTTATTTATGCACGAATGATTTATTACGAAACATTTTACATGAATTATTAACCGAACATTTGTATAAACATCGTAGAAATGATATTAGTGAATTTAATGATTTTTACATAATACCCGAACAAACAAGAATTTATTATTTGACAACGAGAGTGTATACATATATATATATATATAAACTCGAGTTCAATAAGTCATTATTTTTGTTTCTCGAGTGCATAGTTGTTTATACAGAATGAGTCATGGAGATTTGTGGGAGCAATGAACGTATATCAAATTTATTATATTGTGTTTTCTTCGACAACAGTAATTGTCAAATATTCGTGTGACACACCCTACACAATATATAATATTATCGAAATGGTATATTTACCAAATCCATATTATAATTGATTGGTTTATTAACAAATCAAATTAAGAAACGGTTGTTGGAGCGAAGCGAAAACATTCTATTCTATTTCGAGTTAAAGTAAATAATTAAAAAATATAAAATAATAAAATAAAATAAAATTCGAGATATAGTTCGTGTAGGTCATTCACACATTGGTAATCGATAATATGCGATTGTATGAAAAAAAAAAAAAAAAAAAAAAAAAAAAAACGTATAAAAATATATATATATATATAATCGAGCAATAAATTCTACAATAAACGTATAGTTTATAAAGATTGCAATCTGCATTTTATCCTCGAATTTAATATAAAACGTACAAAACGTTTGGCATATTTATTCATTATCCGCTGGCGATTAGTATAGTTGGAAATATTCAATTAATTTTATATTTTAACCGATTATTAAATCGTACTAACTATATTCTGTGATCGCAAACAAATATGTGTAGTCTACATTTTACGTATCAGGTAAAAAGTATAGTTTATTATATAAATATGATTTTCGCCATAATACCTAGTACATTTTAGTACTTTTTCGGACGTTAATATCATTATCGCGTTACTTCGAATCTTCACCAGAACTTTCAGCGACCGCAAATAACAACCTAGTCTAGTAATCTAATAACATAATATTTAAAGGTACTTATATATTATTTTAAATTAGATATTTTACAAAATAAAATCACCGTAAATAAAATTTTCGTATTATTTATAGGTACAAAAGTCCGGGTTAATATAAATGGCCATACAAGCAACTCTGGTATAAAGTATTTTTAAACACTATTCTTAAAAGTTTAGACACAATTCGGTGATTAGGTGGGCTGATCCACCCTCAAAATCAATTATATATTTCGCAAATAATGATTAAAAACCTCCAAGGTGAGCAATCTCCACGTCACTTCTTATGAATATCCATCACTGCTACAGTAATCAGAATAAAATTCTCGAATAGGGTAATATTATTAGACATGTATAAAAGTAAATTAGTTCAAAATATTACGTTTTGAGAATATAATAGAACGTTAATTTATTTATTATTGATAAACGACTAACCGGTTAGTATTTTATATATATAAGAAAAATATTGTATACAAAAACAAAGATAACAGTAATTAGAGTGACAACAAGACATATACAATATTTTTAAAATTAATAACTATTAAAAGGGTAAAGCATTCTATGCAACGAATGGTTATGATCATACCACGTGGAGTGTGGCGAAGTATGAAAAAAGAGCATGGTCTCTAGTATTGTTAAGTAGGAACGCGTAAAGAAATATTTGAGAGAAGATAGGGCACATCTAGAGTGTCATTTAGAAGTGCGGTAATAAAACAGCGATCATAATCATTGGATATTAGGAGATCAGCAAATAAGGGAGTAATCTTGTTGAGGGTGTTGAATTTAAGAACATATGAAATGTGCGATAAGAATACGATAGAATGGCGGAATAACTGTAGTTACTGCGAGTTTCTCAAGAGACTATTTGTAAAATAACTAAAACTAAAAATACATACTGAAGTAATACAATTTTATTTATGTAAATAATCATACTAGTTATAAAAAAATAATTTAAACAATTTATAGCCTGTTAAACTGGTAAGCTATAAACAATTGAGCATCGTGTTGAAATAGATTAACCGCACAATACACATACATGGTATAAGAAAAAGAAACAACATCAAAAGTGTACAATATTTAATTACATGACATTCTTGCAATATGGATAACCTGACAACTAGTAAGTTTTGACGGTCTTATATTGTATCGTACGATATAAATAGTGAACTTTTTTACAAATCAAATTATCTATGATAGTACCTGAAATAGGTACCAAAACTAATATAGCAGCGTTGCACTAAAATCAGAAGTAAAATTCGTACGCAATCGTATCCATAAACAAGTTAGGATAGCCCACTCTTTAAGCGTGCTAAATTTTACATTTTTATTTTATATTTTTATTTTTATACATTTTAAATTTATAAATTGCTAAGTTTAATACTTTTTTTCAGGTCAGTTGTTCCTTAATAAAACAATAAACTAGAATTAGGTACATAAACAATTTTATTTTATTTTATTTATTAACCTTAAATCAACAAGACAAATACAAATTTAATATATTCATACGGGGTAACAATGGCAACAAATTGGAAGGAATCACAGTTGCCCATGTTAGATTTTCCAATTTTTTATTACCTAGTAACTGTATGAACAATTAATTGTAATGACTGTCGATTATCAAATCGATTGGACGGACGGATGGACACAACGGGGATATAGGTATTGTTTATGATTGTTTATGACAAACGTGGGCTGTACAAAATCATGTTATTAATTATAACTTTGAAGTAGAGTTAATTATTTTGAGTCATGGATATGCATAACAATTGTCATGCAATTTATACCAATTTCGATCGTAAATTGAACAAATTTATATATTTAATATACACGTTATTTTTCGAAAAATTCTGAAGTTTTCGGGAGAATAGCAAAAAACTAGCATTTTAAATACTATGAAAATATTTTGGGATCTTTACACTGCCATCTCGCTCCAAAAATGAATATCACACAAAAAATCTGATAAATTATATTTTTACGGTAATTCTATTTGTTGCTATTATTTATTTTTTAAACGGTTATTTTATTATTTAGACTAAATAATAGTAATATAATAGATATAAACCCATTCTTTCATATGTATCGGCCATTAATTAAACATTTTGACCGTTTTTTAAAAACCTATTTCCCTACCCAATTTGTATACACGAGCTATTTACCTTAGTATGTTATTATATTATTTGGCATTGATTAGTTCACTATTGTGATAATTCGAAGATTGAAGATATTTCTTAAAATTATGACACGCGTCTATAAAACGAAGTTATTTATAGAATAAAATTTTATTTTAGATTTATATTAAATCATAGAAAAAACGAAACACCATTAAACTACGGAAATAGAATATAGCTATTAGTTGTACTCATGAAAAGTAAGTTATATTTTTAATTTAAAATCAATTGAAGGATTATTCTGTAAAGATAATTATTTAATAATTTAATTAATTAATAAACTTATAAAAGTACAAATGAAACTATTATCATTTTTTTTTTCAATTTTATAGACCATATATTTGTGTCAAATTATGTCCATAAAACTATAGAGTTAAATACTATTTAACTTTAGTTTTGTTACATTTGTTTCAATCGATACAGAAGGGTACTCAAATTAGTTTAAATGGGAATCTAAAACAACAGATGATTTTGTATATATTATAATGAATTAAATATACGAAAAAATACTGCCTGTCAATTACGAATTAAATTAATATCTATAATAATAAAACCATGATAGTGCAATAAATTGAAAACATCAAAAATACTGCAATAGAACATAAAGAATTATACATATTTAATTATTATGAAAATAACATTTCACTATTTTTCAAAGGTTTATTTTATTCTGTCCAAAAAAACTATTTTTATCATATACAATATAATATCTTATGCATACTTGTACAATACAATTATGTAGACTGAAAAATATATTTAAGTATATCTACATTAATCCATTTTATGAAGTATAAATATATAAAGTGTATATTTAAATATTTAATATTTAATTATTATCAAAAAAATTGAGTTTTCTCAGAGTCATTTATCTTATCCGAGTGCATTTGTTTTCGTAAAATATATTTTACACAGTTAAAAATGACAAAAACAATATTTTCAATAAAAGAAATCTGATCTTAAAATATGTATAGTAACATATAATATTGTATGGTATTATTTTATAAGTTATAAAATTCAATTACGATATGTATGCAAACTGCAAAGTATAAAATTGTATACTGGAACTCTTGTTATGACCATCTACTTTTATACATTATTGTTCTGGGTTCATACTATTATATACATAAATAGACATAATATTATTGAAATAAATTCTATTGTAAAGTTCATTAAAATATTTGTAGAATGACTATTGTAGAACTGAAATGATAACTGCAATGTTGTGTTTGTTATACCGCTAAAATTTATTTGACTTGAACACCTATGCGACAATTCCTTAACATTGTTAATGACACGCAAAATAAATAATTATACTATTTTATATTCTGTAGTCTGTACATATACATATAGTCATAAAATACATTATAAATCACGCAAAATTTGAGTTTTGAATATATTTGAAATAATTCTTTTAATATAAAGTTTTTTCTTCAATTTATACATTTTTTTATAAAATACACAAATTGTGTAGGATTTATATCTGAACTTATTCAATTGACTTTAATGAGATGAATATCCTTATCTAGTTGTAATGTCTACAAGAGTATATATTATCTGTCTTAACTATAAGAAAATACATTAATATTGAATATCTTAGTGTTTGCAAATAACGTAATATCACATATAGATGAAACTACAGAAATTTTATAATTTATGTTAGAATAATAAAGGACAATATTGAAGATAAATTAAATGAAAATAAATTGGCTTATAGTGAAATATTTGAGTTTAGGTTTGGAAATGAAAGATGATGATATGGAGTTAACGATGCACCTAGATTTGGAGATCAAGTAATAATATGGGTTGATCTTTTGATCCAACATGGTTCAATATGGGATGAGTTATATATTTTTTTGAAGTCCGTGAGCTATCTGAATGATCGATTACTTTGATGTGATTATATTGAGAGATACATGAATTGTAGAACATGGCTGCAGAGAAGGTTCTGATGGTGTCTTTTAGAGTTATAAGATAGGCTGAGTAGAGGGTGATTGTGTTCTGTTCTTGACGAATATCGGAAGTCCTAGGATGATTCTGACGCCAATGGTTTGGACCGATTTAAGCCTTTGCCACTGGATTTTGGAGATGAAAGACGCCCAAGCTACACCAGCATAGGTTAGTATGGGAATGACATAAAGTTCAAGTAGGTTTATTCTTTACCAAGCTGCTATTGGGGAGTTCCTTTTTAAGACCGGATAAAGAAGACAACGCACCATTGTGGCCTTCCTAATAGTGGTTTATACGTGATCGATGAAGCTAAGTTTACGGTCTATAGTGGTTCCCAAATATATTACTTTGTATGACCAGGCGATATTTATGTTATTGATATTATTTATATTAGGAAGATTTTATGGATATTTACGGCCGAAGAGGATCACTATTATTTGCTATTATTAATGCACCGTTATTTGCTACACCGGTCAGTTACTAGATAGATTTGGGATTGGAATTTCATGATGGAAATGCAGGGGTTTACATTGGCGCAAAAGAACATAGTGTCGTCGGCAAATAATGAGATGTTAGCGTTTACGAGGGATGGCATATCGTTGATATAAATGTTGAATAATGTCGGAGAGAGACACGAGCCTTGTGTGACACCTACGCAGACTCGTCTGATTGTCGAGATACAGCGTTCAATTTTAGTACCAAAAGATCTGTTACAGAGGAAAGATTCTATGATTGTGATGAATTTGATAGAAATGTCCATGTCCATAATTTTATGAAGCAGTCCGTTTTGCCATACCCGACCAAACGCTTTTTCCGCGTTGAGAAAAATGTTTGCGGTATAGACGCCTTGGCTTAGATTTCTACTTATTTAGTGGATTAATTTTGCTAGCATTTCAGTGATAGAGTAATCTTGTCGGAAGACGAATTGCTCATATCTAATTTTGACAACGAGGGAGATTCTGAGAATAGACAGAATTAATTGTTCGTAGAGTTTAGACAATGACGTAAGAAGTGCTATTGGTCTATAACTCTCCAGTAGTTAATGATCTTTACCAGATTTTGAGATGGTAATAATGGTAGATAACTCTCATGATGTCGGGAAGTGACAATATTTGAAGCAGCTGTTAATTAACTTAGTAAGTGATAATATTCTGTTCTTTAATAAGTACTTCAGGGTCATATTGGTTCTTTTTAGTGAGATTAGTGGTCATTTTTTGGATAGTTCCAGGAGAAGTTAAATTTTTCGGGTGGTTGATGATTGTGTTTTTCAGTTTCAAGATACTTGAAGACACATCTGGGAATGTTAGGTCTAGGTTAGGGGTGAGTTGATTTTCCATTAAATTTGCAAATATTTCTATATTTTCTGCTACAGCAAAGATAAAATCGTTGGACCCAAAAATGGAGTGAGTGGCAGATTTCTTTTTTAATAGACATTTGTTCAGGGTATATATAAAATTTTCTTTTTGGTTTAGGGAGTTTAAGTACTTATTCCAATCGTCTTGCCTTTGATTTTAAGTTTTTCGGTACTAACGAATTGGGCTTTTAAATTTAGTACGTGTTTCAGTTGTGGATCGCGGGATAGTTGCCAAGTTCCCCGTAAACGTTTTTTTTCCTGGATTTCGGGGGGTATAGAGTTGCCAGTCTTTTTTGAGTTGCGAGGGTAGGAGCTTTGATCTATGGTGGACTGGATGGACTTTGTAACTGATTCAATTCATGAGTCTATGGCTCGCATGGAGTTTATGGTAGGGTTGGTGTCCGATTTATCAGCGACTAATAAGTTGTAGAATTTTCTCCAAATTATGCAATGATTAGAGATGGTGGACAAGTTTGCGATCGGTGAGTTAGATATTTTAAGTAAAATGGGATTTTGATTCGATGAGAGCCTTTTTAGGTTAATGAGTTTGATTAGAAGCGGTATCCTCACTAGCGCGATGTCCAGAACATCATGGTTGTATTTCGGTGAAGAATGGAAATGTGTAGGGGAATCCGGAGCTATTATGGAGTAATTGTTATTCTGCACGTGGTTGAAAAGAATCCTACCGGTGGCGTTTGTGTTCCTACTATTACATAGAGCGTGTTTAGTATTTAGGTTTCCTGCAATGATGAAATGTTCTGCGCCGTTTGTTAGCAAATTGAGAAATAATGTGTCTAATGTAGCTCTAGGTGCATTATAGACTGAAAAAACTAGAATCGGTTGTCCGTTAACTTGAATTAGTTAAGAAGTAGAATGAATTTTGGTTTTGAAGGAAAATTGCTGATGAACAATGTTACGGTGAATTAGTTATTGCTGTTCCTCCGTGGGCTATTTGGCCGCGGTTTATGAATAGATCATTTCTATATGAAATGTAATTTGAATTTTGAATTTGATATTTGGTGTGAGATGAGTTTGGTTAAGAAGAAATATGTCTAGTTTAATTTTTGAGTTTAAGGTGATATCTTCGTTGATTTTATAGAGGATGCCGTTGGCGTTCCAATGTAAAGAACTACAATGGCCTAGGCAACAAAATTGAGGAACTCACCTACTTCATCAAATAACATAATATTAGTATAATTTTGCTATATTATATATATATATTATATAGTAATAAAATGTAATTATTGGGAGCTGTGATTTTTGGTGAAAAAATGAGAGACAATTGTTATGAAGATGGTTTAGACATATTGAAATCAGGAACAAAGATTAAACAGTTAAAAAATAAAGAGGTCAAATATTGATGGAAGACAAATAGTAGTAGGTCATATAAAAATGGTTAGTGGTTTAAAAGAGGCATATAGAGGCGCGTTGAATAGATAAAGATATAGTTATTTTTGCTTACATATTGTACACAAAATATAAATATTGAATTAATTAATAATACTATCACCCTAGTCTATATTAACACTGATAACGGGCATTTGGGTAAAATTACGGCGTTTGGATTAACAATATAAACATATATTATACAATTATAGTTAGTCATCTAGTGGTTATGTAACACGTAATGAGCACCCGCTCCATATAATTTTTTTTTTATATACATTTTTCATTTTTTGGCTTGCTATAGATCCGAACAAATGAATATTATATTTAACATAACTTACATTACCCATTTAAAAGTGCATTATTACCGCGTAACTACCTATATGCTTTAAATATTTTTTAATCGGTATTTCCTTTTGGTATATTTTTATATGTTTTTTCGTGTCTACCATTTAAATGATGCCCATCGCTGTTGAATGTGGACACATCATCATTATCCATAGTCATATACCCTCATTGTTTAAGAGTTATCCCCTAATAACACTTTCTGTCACGATACACTCAATATATAAATATTTATTGTGAAATAAATTAGTATATAAGAATATATTATTATATTATTTATTAATAATACATACATAATATTTCTTGTAAGAACCTCATTCCCAACATTTGTGTTATTATTTATTATTATTATAGTCCTCATATTGTATATAGAGCTTATTAAACTAAATTAATTTACATGAAGCTCAGTTCCTTATGATATTCTTCCAAGGGTTGGCTTGTAAACAGTCGTAGTTATAGTTAGAAATATGTATGTTGAGGACATATTATACAGGAGAAAATGACTATTCTTATATGGATTAGATGATAAACAGTTTTATTGATACATTATCAAAGTTTATGAATATATACAACTGAAATACGTATTTATAAATAAAATTTATTTAGTATATACGCGATTTCTTAAAATAATATTGGAAATAAAAGTTTTTAAATATAATAATATTTATACCATAGGTATATAAAAAGTTATATATATATAAATCAATATTAATGGAATTTAATGTTGTGAAGTCTTCATCTTATCCTACGATACATAGATTTTTAAGTGTAATATTGTAACATTCACTATAACCTATGTTGCAATTATGCATAGATTACATTATCATATTTTCTTCTATAAAATATATTTAAAAATTTAATTTTAATTAATTTTAATTTTTAATTAAATTAAATTTTATATATAATTTATATTATTTATATAATTTCGAAAAAATACATATATACATATATATATATATATATATATATATATATTATTTCAAAATTGATAACCAACAGAGTTTATTCGTTTTTATTACACAACGGCTAATGAATGACCCGCGAAATGTCAAGGGTGCAGGCGGTTTTACATCGAGTGTTGTATGCGGCTCTTCAGCCGCGTGAATTATACGTAAAATATATCCGCCAATTGTATTTTTCGTCATAAATCATTTGGCTGGCAAATAGTTGCTTTAACAAAATTTACAATGATAAAGAAATACACATTTTGAAAAAATAAAAAATAAAATAATAAAAATACAATACATAAATTAAAAGTTATCCCATAAACCTTTAAAACTTTTTATTGTCAGCTATTTTTTCTCGGTTTACAGTGTGTTGGGTACTAAAGTTATAAATTTGCCGAAATTTAAATATATGTACTTTCTTCTAACATCGGGTTAACGTCATGATTTGTTAAATCAGTTATTCATATTTTTCCCTTAATGCCAGCTTCTCCCAGCAAGTTCAAATATTAACGTTTCAACGATAATTTTTGGAAATACTGTAATAACATTTTCGGCAATACTTTACTTATACATGACATTTAATTATAAAACGGAACGCAATACGAGCATGAAATATTTTATATTAAATTAAATGAACTAACATTTACGGGTGGTAGTAAAATATTTTTACCCACCAGTAAAGGTTAGATGTTATACACCGCGCGCAGTTCGCAAATTTAATTTCGCTGAACACTATATTTTCACATTTAAATAATTGCTGGTACCTACGACTCTTGTCCGCATAATTCCGAAAATACATAAATTTTGGAATCAATTATAAATTCACCGGTCAGGTGTATATATAGAGTAACAACGAAATAATTTAAATTACTGTAATGTATAATAACATCGAGAGATAGAGAAAACACATATTATAATTTATATACTATTATATATAGGTATTTTGTAAATGTTCAACTACAGTTTAATTTAAACACTTAAAATATCCGAATGTGTAATAGATTTTAATACCGACCAAAATGCATTTGTACTCCGAAGTTTAATAATAAATAAATTTAATTATTAATCAACTCGACTAAGTGTGTTATGTCGAACTCAAAGGCCGTTAATCAAAGGATACAGTCAAAGATAATTTAAAAGTAAACTCGTAATGTTTTGAGTCAAA
Organism: Pemphigus obesinymphae; assembly: GCA_025469235.1. Lineage (NCBI taxonomy): Eukaryota > Metazoa > Arthropoda > Insecta > Hemiptera > Aphididae > Pemphigus > Pemphigus obesinymphae. The sequence continues at coordinate 18,179 of JAIPRL010001722.1, read as the reverse complement.
AACGAAACAGATATTAGCTGAACTCGGTTAAAAATGTTTGTTTTTATTTTTAATTAAACATTAGCTTTTGAGTATTTAATATTGTTCGACAAAGTTTATTGAATTGTTCGGCATTTTCTTTTTACGTGCCTATGCAAACTATAGAATTTTTATTTCCTTATAGTGTCAGTTTATTTATTCATCCTAGTTCTTACAACTATTTGCATGGTTAAACTATTAACTTTAGAATCAATATCAATCTATTTACAGGTACCTACATGTTTCTCATATTTTATTCTTTCATAACGTATAGAATAAACCTAGAAACTTAAATAAATAAACATGTTCAAATGGACGCATGTCTTTTTTTATGTAATTTTAACTTATTAATTATTATTTATTTAATTAATTAATGTTAAATAGTAAACACATTAATAAATAATATAAATTAATAACTTATTCATAATTTTGAAATCATTGAATCCTGATATGTTTTTTTTTTTATTGTTATGTTATAAATCGATTTAAATGTGAAAATCCCAATATTTAAAAAAACTGGTATGTTTTGTATTTTATTGGTATATCTTAATTATTGACATTTTACTACAAAATTGATCATATTAATTGTATTAATTATTTAAATATACGATTCACACTTTTCATATAAAATTATAATATTATAATCATCCCTTGTGGAGAAGTTAGAAAACTCCACGATTACCTTATATCTGTCTTGAAAAGTAACTAATTGAGATTGTGTATTCTCTTGTGAAGAGAAAAATTATCTTTAAAAATATTTGATGTATAAATGATGAGAATCAGAGGGTTTTAACGAAGGATAAGGATATGGTAAAGGCGGAAAGGACATTTTGGGGGGTTTTCAAACGAAAAGATTCCGAGAAAGGCAATAGAAAGAGTTAGTGGAATATAGGTATTGTAGATTTAATTAGGGAAAAGGAAGTGTGGAGCACTGTAGGAAAATAAAAAATAAGAATCTGGTGGGAAAGGATGGAATATCAGTAGAAGTATGGAAAATATTAGGGAGTTTAAGTATACAATGACTATCATAGTTCATTAATAAATTACTAGTTGCAAAAAAAAATTCCAGAAGCATGGAGACAGATTTGTGAGATATCAATATTCAAGTTTAAAGAGAATGTACAGGAAAGTGGAAATTAAAGAGGGATAAAACATTTGAGTTAAAGTATAAAGATTTGTGAATAGATAATAGATAAAAGGGTACGAAGTGAGATACTTGTTACTAGAAATTAGTATGGATTTTATGCTTTATGATTTATGACAATGGAGCTCATATTTCGTATAAGACAGATTGTAGAGAAGTTTTTGATTTAGAGAAGGCTTAAGATAAAGTTCCTAGGGAGATCTTGAAGTGGGCATCAATAAAGAAAGGATTACTAAAGGTATATGTGAACATAATTTTAGACATGTATGAAGGCGCGAGTACAAAAGTAAGTGATCTGTGTAGAGAATCTAAGGATTTTACGGTCAGAGTAGGTGTGCACCAAGTACAAATTTGAGTTCTTGCTTATTTTCCCTAGTAATAGATTGTAGTTCATATAGTGTTGATAAGGAAGTCCTGAGAAAGTGAATGATAGACTTGAAGAGTGAAGGGAAGTTTTGGAATGTAAGGACTAAGGAATTATTGGGGCAAAATAGACTATATATGTATGATTTTAGTGAAAGGGAACACAGAGGGAATAGAGAAAGGCAAGAAATAAAGTTAAGTGAAGATGTGTGATAGGTTGAGAGGTTCAAGTATTTTGGGTTCGTCGTATAGAAAGATAGTGGTTTTGAAGAGGATACAAAACACAGGCTTAAGTGGAGAGAAGTGTCTGGTGTTTTATGTGTCAAAAGAATCCCTATTAGGTTAAAAAGTTAATTTTATAACACAGTAGTGAGGCCTGCAATACTTTATGGATCAGAATTTTGGCCATTGAATAGGAAGATAGAACAGAGTATAATTATGGCGGTGAAAAGAGTGTTAAGATGGGTGAATGGAGTAACTAGAGAGGAAAAAATAATTTATAGAAGATAGTATAAGGTAGACTCCAATTGTGAACAATTTGAAGAAAAATAAATTGAAATGACTAGGGTCTGTTTTAAGGAGGAGAGAAACAAAGACCGTAAGTTTAGTAATGAGAATTTCATGTGGATGGAAAGAGGGGAAATAGATGACTAAACATAGTTAGGGGGAAGTAATGGAGAGTTATATGAGGGAAGTGGGGGTAAGTTACGATGATGTGGAGATATATTTTATTGAAAGTGTAGGAATAGGTTAGCTAACCTCAAATATTTCAGAGAAAAGACGAAGGAGAAGAAGAATAATGATATTTTTATGTGAAGATTTCAAGTTTTCTTTGTGACTTTTTTCAAGAAAATAAGTTATTAACTGTCGATTTATTATAAGGAAAAACCATTTTAAATAAATTATTGATAACTATTGATTAGTCGTCGAAGAACGAGAAAAACCATAAATAATTCAAACCGTTTAAAAATATATAAATAACGACTATATAGAGAATATGTAATAAAAATTTTTTTTTATTAAAACTTTTTTTACCTTTCAGCCGTAATGGAAAGAAAAAATTATATTTTCCGTACGTGAGTGATTTCATATTGTATTATGCGAATGAATTTTTAAGAACGTTTTATGCACGTCGGGATAACGTTATTATCGAGAAGCCGTACATGCATTTATTTCTTTATGAAATCACGCACGTATACAGTTTTATATGAAAAATTATTTGTCACCCTATCATATGAAAATTAATTTTCATAAAATATTATGTCACTGTTAAAAGTTAAATTTTAATATATCATTACGTGTGATTAATTGCATTGTTATTAAAAATGCAAAATTTTATTTTGCTAAAAGTATAAAAAAAAAAAAAAAAAAAAAAAGGAAAAACCGATAAAAAAAAAAATTAAATTGGAATTCGAAATTAATAAGATTAATAAGACGAGAACGCAATAAAAATCGTGTGTTTTGTTATTGTATAATAAGGGGAGAGTTCTAACTCTCCATGTATGTATGTAGCCCCAACTCCTCCCCGTTTTCTCTCCATGTCACCCGTGCTGTATACGGGAGACAATAAATTCAAAAGTTTATATCTTTCCGTAACGGCAGTAGAAATAAAACATGTAGCTTAATTATGTACTTGACGTCCCGAAACTTTTATCGTTAAATATTAAATCCCATAAATTATCTCCCTGCGAGTGCGTATGTGTACGCGTTGGTTCCGACGTTTTCTCCCAGAACGATATATTTTAAGCATAGCGAATATTATTATTGTTGCTGGATTAAATGGATCGAAGGATTTCACCGTTCTCGTCACTGTGAATAGATTGTTCAATGCCGTGGGTTGATAACGTTGAGTGATACTCAAGATTTGAGATAACAGTTATTGTTGTATATACCTACGTGAGGTGTGATTGAAAAATGCTCGGAAAAACCTTGAAGTAAATTTGAATTATTAGAAAAATAGTAACAGAAGACTTGGTCGAATATAAAACTACAAATAAGGGGCGTTAATATAAATATTAATACTTAGCTTATTTTAATGTATAAATGTTAGATATTAGAGGGCCTACATCCATGATCACAAAATAAAGAAAAAAGTTATGTATTTGTATATAAAAATTCATTTATATCATAAGTCTTAAAATGGGTTAGTTTGAAATATTTTTTTTAAGTTTCTTTTTTAAAATGCTTTAATCTAGAACACACAGAACAGCACTTTTATGACTACTTTAATTTATCTATTTTAATAAAAAAATAATTGGGTTTTTCTTGTTCGAAACCTATTGTCTCTATTGAAAATTCTTTATTTATTAATTATTTAAAATATTTTTTCTATCTGTTTATCACCACCCTATCTTTTGTTAACAACTTCCTATTATATATTTATCTTTACTCTTTGAAATTTTTTGCTGCTTTACATATATTTTTATATTCTACCCAATTATCCTTTTTCCTGATTTTCTGCCATTTCTTAAACTGTGTTTTATCCTTTGATATTATTTATTTTATTTCTTTAGACCACAACCATGTTTGCTTATCATCTGGCATACTATCCTACTCTTACTAACGTTTTCTTTACCCTTCTGAAATCCTTTGCTACCTTTTTCCACATTTTGTTTATATTCCTCTCCACGTCACACACAGCAGTTTCATTCTGCTTCTTTGTAAATACTATTTTAATTTCACCGCTTAATTTCCATCCCCTAATTTTCAGTTCTTCACCTAAATTTATATTTTTGTGTACCCACTTTTTGTTACACTAATTCTCCATTCTATTAATTTAGGTTGTATTGTTGCACTCTTTGGATTACCCTGTTGTCATTACATTGTATTAAACTTCCTGTCCTTTACATAAAATAAATAATTATTGATGTGTTCTCTTCACTCTTATACGTTATCTCTCTTCCTAAAAAAAAGTATTTACAACTGAAAAATCACCCATTGACGTAAAATGTATACAATTTATATCGCTCGTCAATTACAATATCTTTGATTCCTGGGAATTGTTGCATAACATCATCCATTTCCTTCTAGAACTCTTTTTTTTTAGCTTTTCTCAAATATCATTTATAGAACATATGCAATAAATATATTCAATACTATATCTCGAACACTACATTCACCATAATTTCTCTATCATTTTTTCTGATCATTACTACCATTTTTCTTTTTTTTCTTTACTCTTTCTTACTTTCACTCCTACACTATTCTTTGTACAAATTTTTTCTGAGTATATGTTTTATACCCTCCACATTTCCCTTGTATTTTTCTCTTTCTACTTTCTTTCTTGCACACAAAAAATATACATATTCTTCCTACTCAAAACTTCTGCGAACTTCCAGCGTCTGCCTGTCAATGTTCCTATATTCCATGTACCTACACACAATTTGAATCTATTCTATGTACTCCAGTGAAAATCTAACCCAAAACTTAGGCAGTCACTGACAGGTTGGTGCTGGTTTCCTCTCACTAATCTCATTCAAACATTCCCCATAAGTATTCAAGATGAGAAATTTGCCTATATTCTTTTTAAGGCTACACATAATTTTTTGACGAGTTTTACGTTGGCTGTCAATCTAAAGCAACCTCAATTAGTTATTTTCTACGGCAAGCATGAGGTAATCGTGGTGATATGCTGACCTCCTCCATAGTACAATTTTACTAAACAGATATATAAATAGAGAATACATAATATAAATATGATACAACTATTTTGAAAATAAAACTTTTAAAATATGTATGTATAATTTTAATTGTATTAAAAACTTAATCCATACTTAACTATTCATAATTATACGTAATCTAATATAAACATAAATAACTAAATGCATTCAAATATTACCATACGTAACTATACATAACCATAGTATGTTACTGATATATTTTAAAATTTTTTACACTATTTATAATTTATTTTAGGGGTAACCTTTGAAATAAATCGACGTATTTTATTCTATATATTACATCAAATTGGAAATCTTGTTATTTTAGTTTATTTTTATATTATAATAACAAAAAAATATTTCAAGTTTCCAATATCGATTATATAAGTTAAATATGACATGACATAATTAATTGTATGTTTTTACAAAATTTGGAAAATATTTAAGCTGAAATATTGTCATAATGTAGTGTATTATATTACCATTAATATCTGCCCAATATATTTTATTTTTAAAAGTCGTTGCTTTAATTGCTCAGTGATAACAAAACAATCGATCCAGATTATTAGAGGGTAATTTTTAGATCAGATATTTAATTTAACTGACTAGTGTGGGGTTTACTTTATTTATGGTGCTTTTACTATTATTAACGCAATAAACAATAAAAAGGATTTACTAAAAAATGTACAACTTAATGAACCTGTAGGTTTTACCTAATGAAACCTATTTAAAATCTACAAATAAAGTCTAATGTTATTTTTTATAATATGTAACTTGTTAATAAGGATAAGTTATTTTCGTCTTAAATGGTATAATACAATAATTATCCGTAGATAACATTAATCTAATAGGCTATGCAAATTGTTTTTGTGTACCAGGAAAAATGTGGAATTATCAGTTTTATTTATAAATTATTCAAAATAAAATGCCAAACATACTTAAAGATATTTAATATCTTGAAAATAATAGTAAATAAGCATTGATTATATGCAATTGTTATAAATGTGATTGATAGAAAAAAAATCAATTTTCTTATAACTGCAAAGACAAATAAAATAAAACTAAAGTATTCAGCCTATATCTGTAACAGTTTCTTTTAAAATAAGCGTTTAGAACAGCTAGTATTTGTTTCGCTCTTTGGTATCATTAAACACTCCTCTTCATTTTATATATATTAAAATGTTTACTTCAATACATTTAAATTGTTGATAGTTGATTATTTTTAATGTACAAATATTATATTAAGAAAATTATCATCCTTAACCAAACAAATACAGCACTTAAATCGGTGATAATGAATAGATATTGAGAATTCACTATTGTGATTATGGATTTCGTATAGTAAAACTAGCTTTCATATGTCGTATGCACCGATTTATTGAGACGGACACGTACGGCAACACAAAATATATAAAATGGACTTTTAAACAAAACGCGTAGCTTCTTCGTTATGACGATAATTTCTTTATAAAAACACACCACTTTTATATTTTATCTATGGCTTAATCAAGATCACGCCTGGTTAAGGACCAGGTCGTGAAGATATGAGAAAAGTAGTTTGAGAGCTTTGTCGTTTTAACTAAGGTCCTAAGGAACTTAAAGTACAATCGTTCAGGATCGCTTCTAGTCAACAAGTATGTTTTAGCAGATGATGTTGAGTTAAACTAGTTCCTAAAGAACTTAAAGTACAGTCGTTCAGGATGGCTTCTGACTAGAAGTCTGACTAGTCCCGTGAAACTATAATGTTTTGACAAGGGTGAAAGATATACGTTTTCGTTTTTAAACGATCAACACTCCTAAGGATCGCACGCTACAAGAAACAAATAAAGAGAAATATAACATTAAAATAAAATACAAAATCAAACACTGAAATAATAAAATAACGTATATTAAAAACAATAGCATACGAAAAATATCTCTCGTCCTCAGAGGCGTTATCGAATGCTTCTCGAACCGCGAAAGAATGACCAGTCCACAATAATATTTTGGTTTTTATTAGTCGTAATAATTATAAAAGTGCAATCATAAACAATTTAGAATTTTACTGTAGTGGGAGGAAATTTTAGGTTTGTTAATATTATTACTATAAAATATACGTGTCAGCATATGTGCATGTACACATTTATATTATATATACGAGAGAATCGAACATGCATATTATACATATACAATGAAATCTCAATAACTCGAACCTCTATAAGTCGAATTTTCGATAAAACGAAGGAATGCCTTGACTTCTGTCTTACAATATATGATATGTGTGATAAATTTTCTCGATAATTCGAATTTCGTTAATTTCAGTTTCTCGATAAGTCGAAGCAATTTTAGTTGAATTTTGGCTCATAACTCGAATTTTTGTTCGATATAAATTACCGAAAATTACTGAAATAATATAACATGTACATATCTCTATAAATCGATGACCACGAGGAATTGCCTTTGCCTAAATCTACTCATGCACAGGCATTAGATAGTTTACAGGTTGTACGTAAATATATTCAAGAACAACGAGAAATTCCAAGCGAGATTTTTCCTCGCTAAACTTAATTGAAAACTTTACAGATAGGTCCTTATCAAACAATAAAAAAACAATCAAAAATAACTGATTTCTTCCGAAAATAGTACTACTTTATTTATTACATTGTATGTATTTTTTTTATTACATACAATTTACATACATATTTAATATTTTATACTTTTTTATAGAATACATTTTTTTAAATTTTAATACAATATACATACATACATTATACATTTATTAGTAAATACACAAATAAATAAAATTATAAAATGAAATCTTTATGTCGTTTAAAAAAATATTTTCGATAACTCGAATTTTTATTTTACCGATTCGTGTTATCGAGGTTCCATTGTATATAATTTTCGACGTACCTAATACAACCTATTCTATCTATGTAAAATACATTTGTGCGAACTAAAGGCTTACATATTATGGTCCTCACGGGCTGTAGTTAATAAATTATGAATGGTCTGAAATGACCTGTATTATTTTCAGAAGTTAAGGAGTATACTCGTATAAAAAGGACAAGGATCCGTTATGATAATGATGTTTATTTTATTTTTACGTTGAAACTAAACATGCAATTTCGTTTAATATGAAAATAACGCTAATGGTACACTCGATTATCAATTTTTTTAAAACAATATTCATTGGGATATCAGCTGGCTATTAAATTAATAACACTCGTAGGCATATAAAAAAAAGTCTCGACCGGTGTATTTTACACTTAAACTCGATAATTCCTATCAAGATTTGAAGTACCTATAATTTACGTATTCCGATATCTTATTAATATTATATTTTAATGAATCATCGGTAATAATACGTAAATATAAAGTATGAAATTACAACCATTATGTATTGACTGTATGAATAGTTGAGTTTTTTTATTTTTAAATTCTACAAATATAATTTTGAGTTTCTTTGAAAAAAATAATGGAAGATGGTAATACACGGATATCCCGATCATTAAATATTCAAAATAAATACTACGAAATATTAAACGGTGTTCATAAATTATAGTAAAATATTAAACCGAATAGCGATCAATTATTCAAGGCGTTTCAAAATAGTGTTTAATGTGTTTTTATAATTTATCTCGTTTACAGTATTCAGGGCGTTGTACACTAATTTGAATTTTGAAAACTACTTAAGGAGATGATAACACGAGTGATAAATATGGAAGTGAAACGAATATTTGTATAGGTTAATATTTGCCTTTAATCTTTCGATGTATTACGATGATGGAATATAGCAGAAGTTTTAGAAAGCAAAGTTCCAAAAGTTTTAGATTTAGACATTGACTATTTGGGACACCGGGTCTTACAACCAATTTAATAACTATAATTTGTTCATTATCATATTAATAAAAAAACAATAAAACCTATATTATGAAATCCATATAGAAATATACTTATACTTATAATATGCATATAATTATCATCTACATTTTATAAATTATTTGAATAATACATTCTATGGGATATATGTATAATAGTAAATATAACTGAACATAACTATTGTGTTATTATTATAAGTATTAATGAGAAATGTACACAGTGTTTTTAGTTATATTATTTTATTTTTAAAACCTAACCTGCACGGCGTAAATGGGTTGGTGCGGTTAAAAGAGATTTATCAGAAGTACTACGATGCAATCGGAATGGAAATTTGGATCATGTTTGGTACAGAGTGGTATGAGGAAATTTAGCATTTGGCAGTGAAAATGTCTTGATGGTTTGTAATTGTAAATAAAAAAGACCATCTTTAATGAAAAAGGCATAAATTATTTATTTTTGGTTTGTTATTTTTTATTTTTTTATTTTTATTTTTATTTTTCATTTTTATAGAGACATTTCATGAACAGCGTTGAAAAATAAATTTTTTTTTTTTTAAATATAGATACAGATTTAGTCCTGTAAAAATATTTATCTAGATAATTACCTATGGAATACGATATCATAATACTAATATGAAATATAATGAATATTTTATGTCGGAATTAATTACTACGATTCGCAAGAAATTTTCAATAATAAAAGTGAGAATGTAGAATTAACAAAAACAACACGCATATTGTAATATTTTTTTGTAAAACATAAATTAATCAATATTAATCATCGAGTTCTTCGACTATTATATGACTTTATTTATTATATAACAGCTGCAGGTTATAGCTTCACGTGTTACCATGGTATAAGGCGCTCGGTAAAGATATTATATTGGCAATGTTCCGTATTATTATTATACATTCAATTGGACTATTTTATTTATTCCGAGTATGGTACATTTTATTCATACGAGTATTGCGGTTTTTTAATACTACTATAACATGTTTTACAGACGCAATCGACCGCACGTACATTCATTGGAATATTATCCATTGAATATTCGCGTTTTGTTTGTTCTAATATATACACGGGGTGCGATGCACGTAGTCCACGAGCACTAAAGTCTTATCGTAAATATATATTTAACTGTTGGCGTCGTTAATAACGTTAAGTTCATTAATTTTCGCATTATGACGCTGTTAATGTCCGTTGAATATTGTTGTTTCGTATTCGTGTTCAAATCTAATCTATTATAGAGGAGTCGCACTTGAACAGTGGCGTACCAGGGGGGATATTGGGGATAGATCCCCTTGGCCTTTTTTTTTTTGTTTTTTTTTTTTCTAAAATTTTTCGTCTTTATAGTGTTTTTGTAATGAAAATATTTTTATCAATTTGATATATATATATATATATCGTGTTCCGTTTTATATTATTGTATAAGTTTTAGTTTGTAAACTGTAATGGTTCGGGGCTGGAAGTAAACTTTGTGAAAAATATATTTATCCCCCCCCCCCCCCCGAAACCACCATATAGAAAATTTTCGTGATTTGAAGAACTTCAATATGACCATCAGACATTGTACTGATAAATAAGTACATAAGTCTTTTTACCGACTAAATATAGAACGCAAGTTGAAATCGATATTCGTCAAATTAATATTCAATTCCACGCGGATGTACATGGGACAGTATTTAAATGTACGCTGACAACACGCACTCAGAAATGTACTATATATTAATAATAATAAAGCAATGAATTTATTACGTACGTAGAAATGTGTTTAACGGAGACGCGAGTGTACATATTTAATATATATTAATTTTATCGGTATTTCGATTATGGAATTTCGCAATAAAACCGATAACGATCAAATTTTTACAATAGGTAGCATATAAAATACCCGACATACCATAACACTATTAATGGTCGACGGGAAGAATTTTACTGTTAGGTAGCATGCTGGTAGAATATCAAACCTATGAGATGGAATTATTAGACAAAACATCGTGTAAAAACCTAATCGTTTTAAATTATAATCTTTAAGACATATTACAATATATATTATTTTATGAACATGTATGTATGAACCGAAGAAACGGACACTCTTGGTCAAACTAAAATAATATATCATAATAATATATCCAATATTTTGAAAATGTAGTTGATCCCTCAAACATTTTTCATTTTTACATAATATTACATTCTACGTTGTTACATTATTACATTCTTCACTGTTTGATAGATATTTTATAATTTAATTAATTTTAAAGAACTCGATAATAACATCATTTGATTTTATCGTATTTTTGTACATATCATTAAGTACTATGCACCAATTTTTTGTAACTGTTAGGTGGCTACCATATCGTGGCACTCCACTACGCTGCGATGGCCCAGATATCTTCCAGAAATTACTACATTTGGGTCTAGGTAGAAATCAAACCAAAAATGTATGGTAGATCCACGCGTGGAATATAATGATCATGACTCCTCTCGTGATCATCTCACTGAAGTCATTGTTTTGTTCGACGATCTGGTTTGGGTGACCTACTATTTTTGAAGAACCAATACGAATCCAATCCTATCCATTTCTGAGAAACTGGAGATGAGAATGCACACCGATCGAATTCGTCGGTTAGCTTAACATTTCACATCGTATAGAGGGGCTTTTTCTTCTGGAAACTCGACCCTTAGGCTCTTAGTATCTTCGACAGTGAATTGTTGCCTGTGATGTTACCTTGAATGCGACCTCAAGTTAATCCATTTGGACTCCTCAATATCTGACGTCTATTTAAAATATGGTTTGACCATCGACATTCCTTGTCTATTGTGTGCTACTTGACCCTAGGTGTTGGTTAGATAAAGGCTATGGTTCTGATATTAAAAAGTGAGTAAGGCATCTGCCAAATACTCGACGTCAGACAACCATGTAGATCCAACAACTCCTTCATCTTACACGGCGGAAACCTCATTTCGACTGTTCTAAATCTCGGGCAGACCCGTACATATTTAAATTACCCTATCATCGTGCAATGTAGGGTGAACCAGTTTTCTAGTACAGTACTTCACTATATAGACTCCGTCTCCTCCGCAGTGTTTTCACCGTACGTGGAATGCAAACTCATATCTGGAAGGATTTCGGGTCATGCGGATTGCTTCAGATGTCATTGCATGGAGGATCAAACTTTACGCGGCCACTAAGGATCTCGTTTACTTGGTTGAGGTTATATCTGCTCAGAATTTCACACCATAAATAGACCTCGGTCCAATCCCCTTTAATATAGCCTCTTAGCGGCATCATGCCTCACCGAATTTTCGTTCTTGTGTATATCAATTAGTCGAGAGTACAGTATCTGTTTGTTTCAGATATTTTGGATCAGGGAATCAGAGTTGTTATCACGGTAAAGACAATGCCAAGATATCGAACCTCAGTCCGGGTCATGAACTTGTATGGGCCGAAAGCAATTATTGAGTTTGAGGCTAGTTTTCCGTTCTTTACAATGGCCGTGAGCTTCTAACTAATAGTGTCACCATAATGTAATATAACTCAATAAATAACATTGCAAGATAATACTGAGAAATGTTTCCAATATACCAAACCTATTTTTTTCGATCAGTCATAAGAACGCATGGAAATTATATTATATTATATTTATATTAATATCAATATCCATTATCATGAAAGTTATCATGTTTGACATTTGTAGTGAAAATGTCTCAATAGAATTTAAGGATAGCGGACCAATGCGATTGAAAAGCTATCTATGTTATAGGTGGGACAACAAATTCAGATATATAATATATGCTACGTATATAATGTGATAACTAGAGATAGATAATCGCTTAGTTTACCGTGACAAAATTTTATTGCATCACTATCACTTGGAATACTCCAGAAAAAAATGATACCACCTGCAGACATTTAAAGAGATAATTATCCCCAACTTAATTCTAAAAGTAAATTGATACTTATAATTTATAAATTAAATATATAAAAATTATAATATAAAATGTATATTGATTATATAATATACATTATTTTTAATAACAAAATATCTATATTATTTATTAATTTATATTCAATGAATAATTTTTAAGTCATTTTAAATATATAAGTATAAAATGATGATCAAAATTATATTATGTGGATATAATAATCACACAAATATAGAATAGGTATAAAGTAATTATTTAACAATGATATAAGTAAGTTTTATATGAAATATAAACTATTTTCTGTAATATTATTATTAATACCTAATGATCATTTATTAATTTTGAAAACTCCAACCAATATTCTTGGAAAAAATTAAGTAATACTTTTTTTTGCTAAAGTCAATTTTAAAATACACAGTTAATATATTATTTTATAATTTTACGGTATATTTTATAAATATCTATAACAAAAAAAAAAACCATAAAAATGTAAGTTCTCCGAGCTAAAAATTAATGCGTTTTTTTGGCTAATAAACTCTTTTTGTTAAAAGAAAATAATGGTTAAAAAAATATTTGATATTGTCAGAATATTACGCGTCCAAAGTATTATTTCTACAAACTTTTTATTAGAAAATCATAAAAAAATAATTTGTTTTTAGAAATGCAAACGAAAAGCTCTTGGCGGTCATAAAATAAATACAGTGTACACGTCTTCTTGTATAATGTAATGAAAGGAATAGTATTTTCAAATAAATATATTTTTTTTAAATTTTAAAAGTATTGCCTTTACGTCATTATATTTGGTGTTTGAATAAAATGTAATCATGTCAATAAAGACAATAATTATTTGTAAGGTGTTTTTTTTTTTTTTTTGACAGAGATTTTCCTAAAGCTTATGTTGGTATAATGTTAAAGTACATAAATAGTTATTAAACATATCGGCAATTAATTATCATACGTTGAGTCATAATATGTGTTTACATTTACGTAATATCATTGTTACCTTGTTCAGATCTATACGTATATAGCAGTGCTGTAGTTTGTCGTATCGTTTCGTTTTCATATCACACGGTTTTTTTTTTTTTTTTAGCTAGATCTACTGGTTTGCCTAATACAATACACATTACCTATATTTTTTTTATTAAATTATTAATAATAATATTATAGTCTTTAGTACCTCGTATGATATATTTTAATTCAAATATTTATTTATATAATTGGACGGATATACCTACTTTACACAAAATATGTATGATGAAATATTGGAAATATTAAAAAAAATATATTTAACTATTTGCTATAAGTAGATATTATATTGAAATAGTTAAATTTTATTGAAAGGAAAATTTTCGATTTCAATAAAATACGTTATGAATTTTGATTGAAAGAAAAACGACTAATCATCTTGATAATGAATTAAATTGCTTTATAATGAATAAGGACAATTCTAAAGGCTAAGTTATAAATATTACATTTTATGATGCGCATAGTCACAATATTAATAATATATTTGTGTTTAATAATATAATATCTAGAACAAAAAAAAAAAAAAACTGAAAATAGGAAAAATATGTCTGTGAGTTCAAAGTAACCATTGGGTTAGATATACCTACTCGTATATGCAATTGACAACCTCTTATGAATCAAACAAACTTAATACGTAATTATTACAGTTTTTTCACATTATAAAAAATTAATGTCAATTTTATTCTAAGCTGTAAGTTATAACCTAGAAATATTTATTAAATTACAATTCCTTTAGAAAATAACTAATAAAAAATAAAAAATCATACTTAAAAATTGTCAACCATATTTTGATTGTTTGATGCATATATATTATAATTTTTGTGCTTACATATTATATTTATGCATATCGAAAAGTTTTTCTAGTGTTTAAACTTACGACTATTATTTATGAGGACAAAGTTGAGATGACGAAATAATTTCTTACCCCGACGATCTTCGTGAGAGATACCGAACGAAATGTATGTTGGACACACTGTAACGATGTGTAAACAAAATTAAATTTATGGTATCAACGGTTCCGAGCTTTAAGTGAGTGTTCATACGTAAAAGCAAATGTTATATATTATGCTGTTTTCTGAAAATCGTGAACACTGATACCATAATATACATCCATATATCGTGAAGCGACTGACTGCTATTTGATTTATAATATCAATAGAACAATATTATTTATATAAATACCGTCTAATAAATCGGTCGACTAAATGAGATTTATTTATTTATTCACATACATTTTTAAAAAATTATCAAATTTTTATGCTATAATTATTGGTATTCTTAAAAATGCACATTTTAAGCAAAAATAAACCAATATTTTTTAAATTAATTTATAATGAAATCAGCGAACTTTAAAATATTTTAAAAACTGAACAGGACGAATCAAACTATTAGAATCCTTCCATTCGGTTGTTTTTTTTTTTTTTTTTATATAATATGAAGCAAGAAAAATTCAATCGGCTGATAATAATTTGGAATGCTATATATTACATAAGCAATATAGGTACCTAATAATTAAACATCAAGAGGACATTAAGAGGGCTCTATATTATAATTTACTCGAGCCCATTTTTTTTTCATTCCAATCCAAACATTTTTTTATGCAGTATTACCTACGTTTGTATTCTAAAGAATCAAAATCATATAGGTAGGTACATGGCCATGTCTATCTAGCCAACCATTCGTGCGTCTAGATGTTCTACAATGTATAGTTGGTACTTTGAAGAGGTCATTTTATTTTGAGTATTGCGAGCAGGCTATTGATTTTTACATTTTATACATGATATAATATATAATTTTTATACCGTAAATTTGTAATATTAATGAACTCGAATTTACACGTTTAATGCAGTTGTGCAAAATACGGGTTTTTTTTTACTATATGCCTTGCCAAAATAATGTCCGATTAATAACCGGACTCGTTCTCAAAGTCTGTAATCTATAAATCAATAATGTATTTATAGACATGCACTATATATGAAGCCACGCGAGTTAACCGTGCAGTTGGCGTTTCCTACGATGTCGTTGGATTATGGTATCCACAAAAGTAAATTATACAAATAAGAACATTTTTTTGTACTAGGGATTATACCATGTCATCGAAATATAAATATTTATAATATGGGGCATGGTAATGTGAATTGTAAATATTATTATAAAAATATTACAGCATGTGTGTTATTTTATATAAATATATATTATATCAAATTCGTATATACCTGTATGTACCTATACCTGCAACCTGACGACAAACCAATGTCAAAAGAAATGTTTTTTTTTCTAATTATATTAATTAGAATTAAATGGATTTCGTATACTTTAAGACCATATTTAGTTGGTATTTAGAGAAATCATTGGATAGACTATTTACGAACATTTTGATCGGAATTGGTTTTTGTCGAATGCAACGATTCATCATTGTTTTCCAATTCAGTATATCCACTACCTAACGGTTATCATAGCCGACGTGCGAAGTACACCCGTATCTACTGATAGTGTCCGATAGCACCTCCACATTGTCCTCTTTACTCGAAAGTGGCATCAAAAATTTGCTACGAATTTGCTACATTTTGGTTTTTTGCTCGAAAAATGGAAACAAATATGGGGGTGCTATTTTGACGCAGCACATCCAAATTGTCCGCTTTACTCGAAAGTGGTATCAAAATTTTACTACCTACGAATTTTCCGAATCCTGGAAAACCCGAACCATAGCAAATTCTAAAAATAGCGTAGAAAAATGTAGCAAATTCGTAGCAAAATTTTGGTACCACTTTCAAGTTAATCGGACAATTTGGGTGTGCTATCTTGACGAACATCTACCGATACCCTCATAGAGCGGTACTACTTCCACCCCTTAATGACAGGAATTATAATTTCCTATTTATGAATTACAAATAAATATGATATATATATATATAATTATCACGATTACTTTTCTATTAATAGATTTAACATCTTACTTAATTGTATTTTATAAATTGTTTTATTTAACAATACATAATATAAACCTGTAATTCCAACACCCTCAATAAATGTGTGTTCTCTTTACTTGTTTATCAATTCCACGATATCGGTTAAAATATCTTATCTCACAAAATATAACAGAAACGACACTTACAGCAATTATATATACTAAATGATTTTGATGCAACAGATTTTAAATTCTGAGCGGAGCGAAGAAGGTAGTGGTGATTTTAAACATTGTTTATTTTTTTAAAAAATACATTTTTTACAAGAAATCGTTACCCGAATACGCATATTCCGAAGAAAATTTTATCAAGATAATGCTTTGAAGAGGTTATTTTTCAATTATAATATTATAGTATAATTATAATATATATCAAAAAATATGTAAATGAACAACCACTAAAAAATTATGCAAAATCCAATTCAAGTGTATTTTAATATTTTAAACCAGATATTATATATTTTGTAATATATCATAATTATGGTTCATGTTTCTCACTAACCACTGGTGCACCAAATTGCGATTATGTTATATAATTTTCAAAATAAATGTTGTCATATAAAAACATATTATTGAAAAAAACTAAAAGTACTAAATAACTACCACTATATCTAATATCAACCAGAGATACAATATAATATATTTATTAAACAAGACTAATATCCTACTTTATGTTTAAATATATACGACTACCTTAAAGGATGATCCACCGATGATTTTTAATGGGGAAAACATGTTTACAAATAACTGTGAAAATGGATTAATGTTATTTTAAAGTAAAAATACCTAAAGTAAACCTAATTAGGGCCTTTAACTTACTTATTAAAAAATCAGATACTCTTCTTCTTCTTCGCCTTCTCTCCCAACTATTTGGGGTCGGCCACCCTGGTCCTACACTTTCAATTAACTCTATCTCCCGCATCTTCTTCAATTACTCCCACCTTACTCATATCACTCGCCATCACATCCCCCCCATCTCATTTTCGGTCTTCCTCTAACCCTCTTACCAACAACATGCATTTAACATACTAATCTTACTGCATCCAGGGTTGAACTGGGCCTGTCAGTAAATTTGTATTGGGGTATCACAAATGCATTTTGATTTTTGTTGAAACTTTTCATAATTTTTTTCCTTTAATGAAAAATAAAATAGGTAAATACAAATTCTTAAATGTATACGACATTAAAATTACGTTATTCGCAGAAATAAATATAT
>JAIPRL010001721.1:0-74836 GCA_025469235.1 Pemphigus obesinymphae | reverse complement strand
ATGATATTTTTGTTTAACTTTATTAATTTTGAAGTTCGAATAATTAAATACTAGAATTAGTATTAATTAATCTACAATTAATACTAGACATTTTTTGTTTAATATATAAATTAATAATAATCTATTAGGATCATATAATTTTATAATGGAAGTTTCTTGGGAAATTTGACTGAACTAATAATAGTTCAAAATAAAATAAAAATGTATCATTAAAATCTAGAGAAGTATCTTTGATTAATATCATATAAAATGTTAACCACTGAATAAACAAGGAAACAATTGAGCTATAAATATACGTGACCTTGAAAATGTATCTTAACAAATACTAGGACTAAAAGCTGAAAATTCATAATTACATGATGAGTTAGAATTACGTAAAGTAAAAGTGCTTTCTTTCAAAAACTTTAAATCTCCGGTTCAACCTTTATCTTTAAGTAATCAATAATTTTATATATTTAATAAACCAGATGCTATAAGAAAATTATGAACAGGAGATGTGTTCATTAAATATAATTGTATATGGAATGCCAGCATCATCTGCATATTGTCTGCATATAATTCCACTTTTAGTACTATTATTTTCAAATTAAACATGACTTCTTCTAACTTAAAAATTATGCGTTTTGGAAAGTCTAATCCAATTCTGATTCTGCACATCTTCTCAAATTTTCTGTAGAAATAATGAATCTACCATATAAGTACTGACTGATTATAGATCATTCAAAGAAGAATTTCCAAATTATTTAATTATTTTTAAATATTCAATGACAAAACATCCCTTAAACGACAACTTTCACGTTCTTGCCATACTGATATTGATAATCGCAATAAAAATCTATAAATTTCATATATTAACGGAGTGCACAAGGTAATATGAACCATTTAACAAAACTGAAGAAACCACAAAATCAAGGCACAACCAACCTTAACTCAATAAAACAACTTTCCAGTTAAAAATATTTAATTTAAACTCAACCTCTTTAATTGTATTTAATGGCAATTCTAAGCTCTATCCTTATATTATAAAAAAATTATTAGGATATTACCAAAATGTCTGTAGTCTTAATTCTAAATTCAGTATTATTAATTTAAACTTTGCTAGTTTATGTCATTATGATTATTTTATACTTACAGAATCTTGGTTGAACTCATCATCTTCGGGTGATGTTTGTGAATTTTTGGATCTACGTTGTCTACAATATAAAATACCCCAAAAAGACCAATTAAAATTTAGAATAATGTTAATCTTGTTTAATATTTACCTTCTACGTTTTTTTGTATTGTTTGTATTTTGGTTAGCTACATTAGCAACACCAGCTAATTCTTTAGCAATTGGCAATTCTGAAGGTAATATACCAGATACAGAGCTCTTTTTGCGAGTTAATGTAACTCCAGATCCAATTGTTTCAAGAGATGTTTTTAAACTAGTTGTCCTGCGGCCTTTATACAACTAAAATAAATATCGTATAAGCGTTGCACAAAATATAAAGAACAATTTAAAAATATTAAAATAAAAAAGACTAAAAATTATAAGGAAACGGCAATAAAAAGAAATATGTAGAAATGTATTTTTTTTTATTATTTAATTTATATTTGTATGCATTTATATCATACTATAATCTAAACATACATTTGGAATATGTTCAGTTTATATTATTTGGTTCGTCAATTCAAATATAATACTCTCCCCACAAATATTTCTTAGGCTCGTCCTTGAATAGTTGACCAACTAATGTATGAACTAGAGATGGATCAAATAATTTGAAGTTCAAAAATACGAAATGAACTTCATATAAGAATTTGAACATGGTCAAACAATTGAAAATATATATTAATTTGAATTGAGTCGCTAATCAAAAAGTTAAAAATAATTTTTTTTACTTTATTAAATTTGAGGTTTGAATTTGTCATTAAAACTAATAATTTGGTTTTGGTTCGGGTTTATAATAGACATTTTATTTACTATAAAGTTATAATAGTTCAATTCGATGCCTAAATTTTTAATTCAACTCACCTCTAGTATCAATATAAAACACTAAAATAATATATTATTATATGACCACTATATTTTTTAATTCCAAAAATTACTAGGACAAATAATTTTGTATGCTACTGACATTGATGCATTTATGGCCAAATTGTATATCCAATAATGTAATAATGTAATCCAATAATAATAATTTTATTTTCAATAAATCACATATTATTTTTACAAATACCAAATATGGATTGTTTTTGTTTAACCCCTTATAGACTGACGGGTCTTTAAAGTCGCAGTCAAAAAATAATTTGTGAAAATCATACAATACTATTTAAGTAAGCTGGTATTGATTGAAAGGGCTTCTATGTCCCATATTCTATCGGATAAAATTATCACGAAAGCAAAAATGTCAATTATATCAGTAATAAACATGTTTTTATTTATCATTGTTCTGTAAACACATTTGCTGTAATTCAAATGAAAAAATACTCTGTATTATTTAATGCAAGCATGTAAACTTTTGTTTTATGTAATTAATATAGAGTAAATAATTATTTTGTGGCTTTTTAACGCTCTAATAATGTTTGGTTACATATTATACACTTTTTACTGGATGGGATTTTGAAGTCTCATCAGGCGTAATACTGATAACAAAAAATCTTTAGATATGCAGTTTCAAACATTCCACATTTCCAGTGCGTTCATTGTAGAGTACATTTATGTGTGAATGAAAAAAAACTGTTGCAATGAATATCATGAAATTTAAATTAATACATACATAATATAATTTTATAATAATTTCTTTAAGATTGTGTTTGTTTTATTTTTTATTAAATTTTTAATAAAAAGTCTTTAATCACTTCATTATTTTTACATTGTTTAAATGTAAATAAAAATCGATCTAGATGACTGACGATCAAGATAGAAAATGGATGAAGAACATAAAAAAAAGTTTTTTTTTTATAATCATTCTTAGATATAGATGAAAAAAATGAATCCGTAAAATTTTTGTTTAGTTTTTCATTTTTCAAGGTGTCGTTCTGAAATGGTTAATATTTAAATATATAATAAATGTTATATTAATCATATAATTTGATTGTGGATGTTTCTTGGGACAATATTTTACTGTAATAGTTCTAAATAAAATCCAAATGTATTATTAAAATCTAAAGAAATCACTGATTAACATGACATAAAATTTGAACCAGTGAATAACCAAGAAAATAATTTAGCTATAAATACATAAATATACATATAATTTTTGAAGACTTCTTTTTAACCACGTTTATTGGAAAATGGAAATTATAACAGTTTTTGACTTCTGTACTTAATATATTAGGGACGAAACTGTAAAATTGGAAATCTTCTAATTCTATAACTTCAAAACTAGTCGTCAACAACAAATTCTGACAATACCACTAAGAACTAATAATTCCAGGGACAATTTTTTGTATGAAAAATATGCTCCAAGTATTTAATGATGTAATAATAAAAACCGTTTTCAAAAAAATGTAATAAGTATAATTTTTATTGTTAGATTTAGCCTAAGACAGTATTAGCTAGATACATTAAAAATAACTCTGATGGTTTTAATAGTATATGAAGTATGTCTTTTCTAAAATAGTTTTAAAAATACCTGTTTAGTAGTAATTATAGGCTTAGCAGCACCTGCCTCAATTGCTGAATTACCAGCCCCTATGGTACTTGGATTGTAGGCTAATGAATATGCTGGACCTAATTTAAAATGCACAGGACTTCTCTCGCGTCGTGAAGATGATGCAACATCCCCACTACTAGAAGAATCCGAAGCTATGGAACTTGAAGTTTGGTTAGAACTACTTGCATTATATCTGTTTGATTTATTTTTTTTTTTTTTTTTTGCTGAATCTAAACTTTCTAAAATATATTTTTAAATACTACAGTTAATAAAAGAACTAAATAATAAAATTTTAGGTATATATATATATATAAATTTACCTTTTTCAATGATTTTAGTGAGCCAATCTTCTTTCTTTTTTTTTCTCAATTCATGCAAGCCGGTATCTATATGATCCATGTATGATCCCATTTGTTTTTTCGTTTTATCAGCTAATGCCACTTTTTTTTCTAAAACCAATAACTTATAATATATAATTGCCATTAAATATTAATTTAAAAATAATTATTTACTCATTTTTTCGCATGACATAAAAGCATTAAGCATAGATGGCATAAATATTTCATCTAAATCATGTACATCTATATATCCAGTTTTTGAAAACAATTTATTTTCAATGTCATTCATTATGTCGTCATTATCTGAAACATGATAATAAAAAAATCAAACTCATTATAAAATGTTATAATTAATAAATATGAATATAAAACAGGTATACTTTGTATTTCTATGTCCAATTCCCTCATTTCTGCAAAGTTGCCTTGTATATTTTGTGGCAAGTTTTCAATGTCTTAAACAAAATATGAACAATTCATAAATTTTATGTTTTATGATTAAAATAATGAACTTACCGTCTAGACATTTTTCCAAGTGAAACATGATGTTTGTGTGGTAGTAATCTGTTCAAAAGGCTGAGTAAATATTTTTACTGATTTCCTATAAATCAAAGGGAAAATATTAATCCATCACTAAAAACATATATTTTGCTTTGTTGTTAAACGTTATTGTCTATTGTTATTATATTAATATAGTAATATAATACAATAATAAATTATATTATTGTTAATTATTATGAAGTTTTCGATTAAAATTAAATCATGTTTTTTAATATAGATAATTTTATTGACCGACTCATATACTTACATACCAAGAAAATGTTAAATAATATTTAGAAATATTAAATTGAAAAAAGTTAACAGCGTCGGCCATTTTGCCATTATCCCAGTTAGTACCTACCAGTATGACCATTTACAATATATATATTACACACTATTATACATCAATATAGTTGAAAAAATGGCTGCCTTGTTTATTGTTTACATTGGAGTCATTTTTGACTATATCTATTCTGTGATGTAATGTAGATAAATGGCAGAATATAATAGTAATTTCAACAATTTTATGATAAAATATTCAACACATTTATAATTGTAATTGTTAGCATTCTAATTTCTTATTAATAATCTTTAAAATACCTAATTATTTAATATTATTATGTATGTTAGAAGAACTATTAAATTATATTGAATATGCAGGTGATGCCCAAGAGGCCGTTTTTCCGAAATTCTTATGCAATCATAATATTATTATCATAAAACTTACTACAGAGTACAATAAATTACAATAAGAGTAAAATAGTTTTAATTCATTGGGCAACATGGGCATAGACTAGAAGCTAAAAAAATGTATAAAACTTACTGTTTCTGTAAACTAATTCAAAGATCGTATGATTACAACAATATCCAACACAATATTAGATAAAATATTAAAAAATGTATTCAAAACTATTCTTGAAGGTAAGTAGTATATATTTGCCGATCCTGGTACCGCAAACTGCTTACTGTTTCCGTTGCCGTCGCCATCATTCCCCCTCAATCACCACCGCCGCCGTCATCCCCTCTCTATCGCCACCGCTTCCTCCGTTCTCCACCCTAAAGTGCCATATAATTGTTCACTAATTGTCCGCAATCATTTCATGAAGTCACGCCCACTTCGTGTAACCATGGTTGTGATTCTGCTCAAAATCTCAAGATAAACCATGGTTGTATTTAAATACATTGGTAACCTGCAGATTTATACCAATGTTCTCCACAATTTTTATCGTTACAATTATCACACACGAATTCTTCACACTGATAAAATAATAAGGCAATCTGTATTATGTTATATTTATCTGAATTTTTTGAAAATCTGTGTACGTACATAATATCTACTACTGCGGTTCTTTTTGTCCATCTACTTAATTTTCTCAATCCTTTTCTTCTTTATAATATTAAAATTATGGTCGAAGAAAGAAGAATCCTTGTTGGATTAGCAGCTAGTGCGAGTTTCAAATTTTTAATCTATTCTCATTTTGATAGTTCTGACGATGATGATAAAACTAATGATTCACACAGGATGTTAAATTATTTTGAAAATCTTAATAATAAATTATATGTGATAACAAACATTTAAAAGTTCTATACCATGACTGAATACCACAATCATACGAAAACTTAATTACGTTCTCCTCATAGTCAAGAGTTTCATGGAATATTCAATTTGTGAATGTAAAAGGAGCGTGGCTATGAAATGAAAATTATATTTGACAGATTTTGTGAATGCGTTATGAAGTCCGAACGACAATTAGTGAACGCACTCCAGAGATGTTAAGTTCACAAACGAATAGTTTAAATGAACTATTCTTCAAAATGAATTATTCTGAACTAGTTTAGTGCAGATAGTTCAGTAGTTCGCAGTTCATAAAAAGTTTTAAGTAGGTATTTGTTATGTTATTAATATATTTTTCCTAACTCTCATTATTCTTATAGTTCTTACCTTATTTATTTTTAAAGTATTAGGGAAATTAAACAAAAAATTAGATATTAGAAGTAGATGTATCTTATCCAAAAATCTACACGACATCCATAATGATTTGTCTTATCTACCAGAAAAAAATGATACCGCCATAATCCAAAATTCTAAAACTGACTGCTAATTTATATTCAAGAAGAAACTATGTGGTTCACTATACAGCACGAATAGGCGCTTAAAAAAGGATTGATGTTGGAAAAGGTATAAGTTGTATAGTTATTTTTTATTTTCATGATAAAAATTAATATTATTTTTTTAAAGTTTATAAAGTATGAAAATGTAATCAATCGCAATGGTTATCGACATACCTATATCAATCTAAATATTGAAAAGAGAAAAAACGCTAAAAATGAGTTTGAAAAAGATTTTTTCAAACAAATAAACAATTTTTCTTTGGTGTGTTATAACTAAAAATAATTTGATTTTTTTATGAATATTATAGTTATTTGTAATTACGGGAAAAACTTCGAAGAACGTCAGAAATCGAATTAATTTACAAATTGTATCAGATAAAAAAAGTGTGCTAGTTAATAAAACTACCTTCAAGAACTTAACTCGAATAATCTTGTTTTGATAAAGCTGTATACGGACGAGTTAAAATTTAATAAGCCTAAGTATGTTGAATTTTCTATACTGGACATATCAAAAACTCTAATGTACAACTTTCACTATGGTTCTATGAAGAAACACTTTGATATAAGCATAGAATTGATGTATATGAATACCAGTAATATATTAAATTATATTATACATTTTAAATCTTACTTATTTATTAATATTTTAGATCACTCATATATATGATCAAAACGCATGACTGTCACGATGACTTGTTAAACAAGCCTGAATTACTTAACTGATTAGATACTTAAAATTTACCTATCAACTATAGATATTCCTATCAACTATCCATACTACAGTAACGTTAGGAAAAAAGTTCCTGGAATTTTTACGGATGAGAAAACAATTTGGGAATTTTTTGCTTTACGATCCAAATCTTATGGATGCAATTTCACTAGCGTGGAAAACATTGAGGAAAGAACTACAGTCACGTGTAGTTAAAAACTACATGACTATTGCGGACCATAAGAAATGTTTATTTAGGAATGGTGCACCCCTGGAAAATTATATCTCCAGAGATTTAGCCATGCAACAATAACATCAATTTATATTATAAGGGGTTTCATCAAATCAATATACTTTACTTCGAGTAAACAATTCGTTGCGTTCATTTAATCATCAAATGAAAACAATTCTAACCGTAAAACTAGCTGTAAACCACAATGATGATAAACGGTATTTATTTGAAAGTCAAATACATACATTGGCTCACAGACATTATAAACTAGAGTAAGTTAAACTAAAACAAATATATATACAAATCTAACTAATCATTTTTTTTCATAGGTTTTATCGAACTAGAAGTAAATGCTGTGTAAACGGATATCTTATTAGAAAATGAGGACATGAAAGCTACAGAATAGGTGGTCTATTTTTATTTATATATATAATATAATATAATATAATAATATAATATAATAATATAAATATATTAAATGAAGTAAATATATTTTTTTACTTTTTTCGTGTATATATTAATAAATAAAAAAGTTAATATAGCAAGAAATTTATCTTTATTTTTAAAATAAATATTTACACACATCTAATTTAAGTATTATTTATAAACCATTTTCGTAATGCAAAAATGTTGTGAAATGTATATTTTATAGGATATAAATTCATACAAAAATTACAACAAGATAAATTATCTTTAACGCATAATTTGTCGAGCCTAGGACAACCCAATTCTTCAATGTTATTAATTGTAATATGTAGAATAAATTCCATAATCATTTTTTGTTTCTGTTCTTTTTTTACATAAATGCATTCGAATTTCAACGAATTAAATATTCGATTGATTTCTTCATACTCAACTTCTCCATATTCAATAGACTATTTAGAAGCCATTTATCTATTGACTCTTTGTATCTTGTATGTTGTTGTTATATTTGTTTAACCAGTGTTGTGTCGACTAAGTTTCAGTATTGATCATTGACAATTCCTTAATTAAGTACTGTGTTCCTGCCCTCAAAACGCATTGAACAACTAAAATAGCCGTTTTATTTCTTGCTCAGTCAATATTATTTTTAAACAACTTTTCAATCTTATGGTAGACACTGTATATTTAAAAAATGTAGTTTCAACGGTTTTTTAATTTAACTAGATTATATCTGTTTTTCTTTTCCTGTAGTTACTTCATGACCTAATTTAAAATATTCGGAATCCCTTGCATGTAGTAGTTCTATGAGATAATTAATAAGAAGATAATTTTCTGTTTAATTTCCTCTTTTTTCAATACTTTCAATTTTGTTAAACGTATTGCTTATATTGTCTTCTAGTATTTTAATTTTTTTTTCATCGATATTTAGTTGGGAAATTAATTTATTTGTTTATCTGACCACCGAATTACCAAACACGTTTATCGTTGAAATATCTTAAGCTATTTCTTAATATCATTCGCATTTATCCAACCTCTCAAAACCTAACCATTTGACCAATACCTAATTTCTCGTTCTTCGTAAAAATTTTTCAACTAAATATTTGTTTGGATAATTTGTTTTTTATAACCCCTCAAAATAAAAATAACCTACTGTATAATTTCCTATATAACCTTCAAGAATAAATATTAAATGTAAATATATAAGTATTAATGTTCAGTTAAATATTTCAACAATACAAGCTTTTTTAGTAGTAAAAGTAGAATATATTTAATTCCATTTTTTTTGTTATAAAATTATTTTCCTTTGTCGAGTTGGAATAATTTTGGTGCACGATAAATTAATATTTTAGCCATCGCAGTGGATACTTAATTTCCTTTTTTAGATTTTAAAGATATGGTCCAGATGAACTTTGTGAAATCATAGAAATATATAGAATATATTTGAAACCTTTATTATTTTTTGCGTATTGTAACATTTTAACCAAATCTGCATGCCATAAATAATTTTTCCCGTAAACATTAACTATACGTCTATTATGAAATCTTATATTATCTAAAATATATATTATATACAAGTTATCAAAATTATAAAATTTTTATATTTTATACCTACAAATTATATAATATTTTTAAAAATTATAAAATTTATATCTTATGTGTAAACGTTTAAAAATATATTTCAAAATTAGGCCATTTTGTCGAATAAATTTAATAAAAAAATTATTTGAAATTTGTTTCAAATATTAGGTACACAAGATTAAATTTTATTGTAAAGTAATATTTTGAAAAATTCCTCGTAAATACAGTACCTATATTAAAATATAAATTATAAAATATTGGTAATTTTTCTCGAGCATTATCGAAGTTATAATATAATATATTTGTAATTATTATCAATTTTAAATAATTCAATTTAAATTAATCACCCAAAAATAGACACGGTGAAATGGCTTCCTGGAGAAATGGTTTCACGGTGGAACGATGACGACGACTTGTTAATGTTCGTAAAAATAGATTATGTGCTGTTCTCATAAGAGTATGGCAGAGTGACCATTTTTTAGGGGTTCTATGTATGCAATTTTTAGAAAATTTTAATAAAAATGTAAATTTGGCAACTGAAAAATGTTTATATGCATTTTAAAAATGAATTGGTCCCATTACTATATAATTATTTATTATGGTTGTTTTTTTATGAATTTATAAAATTTTATTGAAAATATTTCTTTTGCATTTCTCATTTATAAAAACTTAAAACATCATAGAAAAATTAAACGAAAAATAAATGATAAAGAACTACATTATCTAGTGCCCATTTTGTAATATGCGCATTTAAACACGTTTTATGAGTTATTTATAAATTTTTTTTTTTTTTCAATAAATGTAACTTGAAAAAAATTAAGTATCGAAAAAAGGTTGCACAAAGCACTATATAATGTTGTTATCTATAATTTATTCTTCGTTTCATACTTCTAAAATGTTTGTAAGTTGTTAAAAATGCTAACATGAATATTCATTTTAAATGATTCGTGCTGACTACTCCCGGATTTGATTTTTCCATCTAACCAATTGACAATATACGTTTAGTAACGGGAATGTACGTTCAAAATTCTTATTACAACTTCGTCAATTATAATATTCGAGTAAATTTACCTATTACGAATATAGTATAATAAAAATAAATAAAATATTAAAATGAAAGAAGTAAAGGAATTGTGTAACAGTTATTTTGTAATATAATAAAATAAGTAAAATATAAGTAAGTAATATTTTAATAATAATGTGAAGAAGTGATATATTGTGGGGTATGGTTAATTGCTACTTTTATTACATAGTACTTAAAAGGATGCTACACTGCTGCGTTTCCATTGCACGTTTCTAGACAACTGAATTATTTTAGCATACAACAATCTCTATAAAAAAAAATTTAAGACCATAAGATCATCTAAATTTTTACATGGTCGATTTTCAATTAAGTTATTATTAGTTGAGTTATAAGACTTTTAAAAATAGATAATTCTACGAAATTCAAAATCTTATAAATTGACTTGAATAATTTTATCGAAAATATCTCATGTAAAAAAAATTTAGATCATTTTACGATGTTTACATTTTTATAGAGGTTATAAAATACTAAAAATTGCTAAGAATCAATCTGTTTCTCAAAAACGTGATTCTCCCGAAACACGTTTTGCATAATTTTCAATAGTTATTTATTAATACTTCACAACAAAAATATGTAACTGGTATAGGACTATATTTTAACTACTTCTGAAATGTATTTAAACAATTTTCAATTATGAGATTTTCATTTTTCTAAATATATCTTTAAAATTACCTGTACAAAACCCCTTAAGCGGGTGTGTAGCGTCCTCTTAAAGAGTATGTATGAATGTCCACGAGTGTAAAGGTTAATCTCAATTTGCACTTACCTGGTGTAAATTTGAGGATCATTGAACACTAGAATCTTGTGTAATGGAATGTAATGAGGATTTAAGATAAATGGTCGTGAATACGATAAATTCCTACTACCTACACATATTATACTTTCCGTTGTCACTCGCCATCACATCCTCCCACCTCTTTTTCGGTCTTCCTCTCCCCCTCTTTCCATCAACATACAATTCCTTTACTAATCTTACTGCCTCAGTCACTTCCCTCCTTAATACATGCCTGAACCATCTTTAAGCTTTAATCTACTCTCCCTCATTTTATCAACTATCGAAGATACTCCTATACTACCTCTTATATAGGTATTCATTTCTTATTTTATCTTCTCTAGTTACTCCACTCATCCACCTTAACATTCTCATCTTTGCTACATATTCTCTGTTCTATCTTTCTATCTACTGCCCAACATTCTGTTCCACAGATCATTGCAGGTCTCACCACTGCCTTATAAAATTTACCTTTTAACCTAATAGGGATTCTTTTGTCACACAAAATACATGACGCTTCTCTATACTTCATCCAACCTGACTTAATCCTGTGTTTCTTATCATCTTTGAAACCCCCATCTTTCTGTACAACGGACCCTAAATACTTAATCTCTCCCACTACATCCCCACTCAATTTTATTTCTAGTCTTTCCCCATTCCAAACCCTTTCACCAAAAGTATACTCTATATTTTCTGTTTTACTCCTACTAATCCTTAGTCCTTTATTTTCCAGAGCTTCCCTACACTCTTCAAGTCTACCATTCTCTCCCTCAGGACTCTTTTCTATCAGTACTATATCATCCGCAAACATCATGCACCATGGTACCTCACGCTTTATATAAATATAGAAGTATAATAATCATATAAAATGTCAAAGAATGTGTGAAACCAGTTAAACAAAAAAATATATGTGAAAAATATAATATTTCATAGTTTTTTTTCTTTATAATCTGATATAGGATATATATATATATATATATATATTTATTATTATATAGTATGTATATCATTTATTTAAAATGTATGTATGTGTATGTACAATGTACATATATATATACATATTATATATTGTGTTAACATACAGTGGCGTGCTCAGAATTTTGAAATAGGGTGCGATATTTTGCCGAAAATTTATAAATCGCTATATAAAAAAAGGTCATTTGTGTAAATTTGACTATGAATTCAATGCAATCCAATAATTGTTCATTTTTCGTATTTTTTTCTGCGTTCATTCATACACAATTATAATTTATTATACGTAGGAATGTAGTAAAATTAATCTATAGTTAAATTATTTTATTATATTACATTACAAAACAAAATGATATTATTTTATTTATGTTAAAATCCGTAGAAAAAAAAGGTGCACTTCGCTCGTCGAGTATCAGTAGGGGTGAAAGCACTTCACCCATTGTACATGATATTTTTGATGAATGTATTGCATTACATAAAATGATTCTGAGTGGTAATATACATGAATTTCGATTTGACGAAATCGTCGGTTGCTGACCGTGGTTAAATATTTTCCGGGTAAAAATTACGAAAACAAAGAAGTTCTTCTTCTTGTGTGGTGGAAAATAGGAGGGACCGCATAATGCGAATATGGTGAGTGAGAGGTGCAAGACGACCAACACTTAATACAGTTAAAAATAACATATATTTAATACATTAATGGAATAAATTATTTAATATAATAGTCTTATTTGTTTTACGTATCTACGTTTATTTTAAGTGTTCATTTCATTATCCGAACAATTATGATTAAAAATATTAATACTGATGCCAAAAGTCACGATCTGGGTTAGATAAAAAGAAGGTACTTATACAACACGTTGAACAAATATCGCCGGACCCCATGTACTCCCTTCCGTCAAGGGTTTATTTTGTGATCATACAAAGGATTTCCATATGAATAAATCTCATACTTCCATATATAGGTACCTAGTTATATGGGTATAGGTATACCTATTTTATTTAGTGAGTTGTGAGTATACTGCAGTATACAGAAGAAACCTAGGTATGTACCTAGGCAATGCGTTTTTCCATACGAAAATTATTCATATAAGCACGTAAAAGCCCCCTCTAAATACTACTTTGTTTTTACATAAAATAGATATAAAATTATATTTAAAACTTACCTCGTTTGATGTTTGCTGTACAGAAATCTTTGGTTTGAAAAAGTCTGTTATAATAGATTTTTTTGGAGCGGCCCTACTCGTGGTAGTTGACAAATATATTGAACGTATAAATAATAGGTATACGTTTCGATTTTCGACAAAGTTCAAAATTTTCCATCGAATAGCCTCTTTGTCCTAAAATGCTTAGGCACCTACTCGCGACTCCTTTTATCCAAAAAGTTGCTCACAGAAAAAAAAAACCAATTGGAAAATTAATAAGCTTCATTGCTCGTCTTAGAATATAAAAATGTAATAAAAGAAAGTCTGAAAGTTTGAAGTGTAGAATGAATGATTTTTGAGCGAATCGAAAAAACATTTTTTGCAGTAGGTACTAAATTGTTTTTAGAATAACGTATACTCATGAATATTTTTACCAAAACATCACTGTGCACACTGTACCTACTTGCGTTCCAAATTCTTAAGGTCCACACACACTGTACCGGTAGCGGTAAATTATTTGCGCTATACATAGGCGTAGTATAGGGGGGCTAAGGGGGCTATAGCTCCCCCCAGAATTTACTCAAGCCCTTCCAAAAAAAAAAATGTTTAATAGGTGTTAAACTGTATGGGTTTTTAAAGTTTTTTTTTTTTAAATTCTTAAAAATAACATATTAATTATTAAATAAATAAGAAGTTTATTTCATACTGGATAAAGATGTGTATATTTTTCAATTTTTGAAAAATTTTGTGATTAACGATATAAAAGATAAAAAATATCGTTTCTCACTTTCTCAGTAAAATCCCATGATATGTTTTCTTATAATAATAAGAAAATTAAGAAAATAAGATATTGTTTGTACATTACATAGTACAATTGCCTATACTAATAAGATACACCTCAATAAGAAAATTTGCATTTTTCTTGGGACAAAATATAACAAAATTTAGATAATTTTGCATATTATTAACGTGAAGTTAACAATTAAGTTGAAAAAGTAACTTATAAAATTAAAAGTTAATTTGAATAAAAAATACCGGACGTTTAATATTAAGTTAATTTGTAACTTAGTTATAACTTTTAACTCATTAATTCCCAGCCTTAGTGTATCAGTTATCACTAATATCACTAATATACAACTAACACAGAACTAAGATGTATACTAATGCATGACCTATTTAGTATTTGGCTAAACAGTAATGTTGTGATGGGTATACTTGTGTGTTTGCTTGAACCCTATTTCTTATTTTAAAATTAAAAATTCTATGATTTAATAATAGGGAATTTATTGTCTTCTCCTACGCCATAATAATTAATAAATAAACATGTTATATATTTAACAATATACATATAGTACCGTGTTATTGCTACAAGTATTAGGTTCCTAACTACCTACCTATATATTTTTATATTTAATCCGTTACTCGTTTTTATTATATCCTTCCCGAGTTTGCATTATCCATTGGGGAGAGTTATACATTTCTTGAAAAATATTGCCGTTAATAAAATGTTCAAAAAAAAATTGTTCTTGAAAATAAATTATATTCTACGAGTTTAATTTTTCAGGAAATTTTTAACTGAAAGAAGGATAGATTGCCACGGTAGAAGGAAAGGATTGGGCTATGCGAGGGAAGATCGTGTGCTGGTGTTTCTTACAAATTTATTTACGACTCAGTATAATATCACGTTAAGACTATAGCCTCCCCCCCCCCGCACAGAATTTGTTCACGCTACGCCTATGACGCTATATGATTTTCGCCCTACCAATTTTTTTTGCTTTCAATGCGTGTTATTAATTAATCAAATTATTTAAATATATATTCATAAATATGATTGTGTACCAAAAACTCGTTTTTTTTTTTCCTGTCATTATAATGTTTGCAAGCGCACATATTATTATGTACCCAATAATATAAAACTACCTACCTATGATAATAATATATAATGACTATAATGATATTTTAAAGACATGTGTATACAAGATAGTACCTATATAAATTATGTGTCTATAAATATATGGTATATAATGTAGTAGGTATATTATACCACTACCTATACCTATAATATATTATTTATTTATTTATTATCGTATGTATATCATAATGATAATAATATTTTAAAGACATGGGCATGTCATAGGTACATACGTGTAAATTAATATAATATATGCTAATTTTATATTAATAAATTAATATATTATTATTTTTTTATAATATATATTTATTTATTTTTATAAGAGTAGTATGAAAACTTTTTTCAAAATTAATTTATTTTCCGTTCCCGTCCCGCTACAGTGTGTGCGGACATTTATCAATAATAATACACTTGCGTCCGCGAATAATCAAATAGGTAGGTAGGTACCTACTCGAAACTGTTATCTACGGTGCATACTACTTGCATCCCGAAAAAATCAATTGAAAAGTATCGATCAAAACGTATGACCTAATTGCGTCCCTAACCCCCGGTCCGAAATAATCAGATTTTACGACTATGAATAGAATAAGTAGGTACATTTTCGTTATACGATTTATTTGATATACATATACCTAATACATACACATAATAGGTACCTACCTACGTCAAATAACAGGCAACATAACATTACAATTTAGTAGCAAATGCATAATTATATATAATAATAAGTTAGTTTTTCTACTTTTATTTATTTATTTTTTTTTTTTAATCCCATTTCGTTTTTATTCATTGCTCATAGTTTCGCAGCGATAATATTATCAATGTCCATCTTTTAAATGTATTTCAACTTGTTTCGTTATTTTAAAATTACGTTATATAATATTATCGTGTTTAATTTTAGGTGTCTAAAAATGTGTAGGTAGCTGTAAGTATTATTTTCCTTTTCGTACGAATGGCGATTCTTCGTGAATTTATTACTGCTATTAGCGCATTTTTATAAAATAATATACCTGTATTAAACGTTTATACTTTATACACAGAATATTCTGTGTTTTTACTTGCTTTTATCATGACCGATATGAGTCCCAATTTATGGGACACAAATAGACTGTCGATTATTATCAATTGGTATTATCAATAATCAATGTTAAAATTAGGACACGAGTAGGGTGAAACCACAGATATATATATATTAACTAGATAGATAGTCTTCATTCGAGTTAACATTAAGGTCAAGGTGGATTGAATCACTCCACCTTGATTGAGGCATAAAATTCATTATCAAACAGGTAGATGTATACAAAATACCTACTAATGATAAGAAACAAATATATTAAAATTAAAAATGTAATATTATAAATTCATAATGTTCTATTATATTAGTGCAAAATACAAATATTTAATACATTTATTTTACCTGCGCAATAATTAATGTAATAAAATAAAGAACATAGGTAGATATTATTACTAATAATGAAAAAACAATTTGTCTTTATAAATCTGAATATTAAATTATACATTAACAAAAACATTAAGTGATACATTAGGTATAGTAACATAAAAATAATAATAATAATAATAAAATAGAATACAATATACCAATTTATATTAATACAAATATGAACATTACAAAATCATGTTTAATCTATTTAATATATAACTTTTATCAAAACTTTTGTATAAAAATGAAAAATTCAACTACCTACCTATTATAAAATTATTAATTAAAAAAAATAATTTGTTTTGTTATTTTATGACGATTACTTGTAGGATTTAAAACTTTAGTTTAAAACATTTTTCCATACAAATTTTGCCTGATGTTTAAATATTTTTTACTAGTAAAGAAATTAGATCATTTTATGCAGCCTATCCAGTACCTATATATAGTACCTTTCTATTAAATATTTAATAAATATATATATATATATATATATATACATATACTTATAAATTACATTTATAAATCATTTAAAAATAATACATTTACACATAAATTATTTATGAGTATAGATGAAATAATACACAACATTTCTTTATGGATAGTTAAACAAACTTAAATATATCTACCTTATTTTTTCTTCTGTTAGCCCTTTTATTAAAAAAAAAAATCTACTAGTAGTGGAGATGCAGTTTCCCTGGTACCATACCAAAAATCTTTAATATTCCATTGGCATGTATCACATAGTTGAAAGGCATTTATATTATAAAAGTTATATATTATGTACATATATCCTACCTAAATTAATGAAATGGCCACATAAACAATAATTAAAATTAAAATGCTTTTTAAACTTAGGAAAACTTATATTAATATTTTATATAAATTGCACACTATATATGTTTTGAAATACCACACCTGATTTTTTTTATACATTTATTTATTATTTTATTAAATGATGCAGAAATATTTCAGGAATAACATATTTTATGATTCACATTGTAAAATGTTTTATACTTTTATTGTATTCAACTTAGAAAATTATTTAAAATTCATTAAAATATTTTAAGCACCAATAAAATTTTCACTATTGAAATAAATATTTTAAGTATAAAATATTACTAAAACAAATATAATTTAAAAGTATCACTTTATTATTTAATTAATTAAATTATTAAATATAATAATAGAAACACTATTTAAATTTTTAATTGAAGCAATTTCACATTTCTACATACTAAGTTAAGATGGCCTTGAGAAATATTTTCAAAATACATTTAATAATACATTTTTCTGAAGTTGAATTATGGAATTTCAAAATGTAGTCAATATTTTTTTTTACTTTTATAACTCTTGTTTTACATAAACTATTGTTATTTAACTGTAATTAATTTTAATTGAAAAATTATATAATAAAAAAATTGTATGTAAAGTGTATAAGAGAATTACATGAATTTATAAACAAATAAATAAATATAAATATATTTGTAGGCATATTATTTTTATTTGTAAAGAGCCTTTTTTTTTATTTGACCAACTAAGTAAAATATAACCAAGCCATCAATGTATACTCAGGGTATTGGCAATATAGTATAAGAAAAGTATCTTGATACATAATACATTTATTTTGGGTACCGTGATACAAGATACATGATACATTTCGTTTATAGGAAAAATACAAGATATAAGTATCAAAGATACATAGAAGATACAAGATACTCTCAAAAATAAAATAATTATTCTATAGTAAAAATTAAAGTTATTATTACAATTTTGTAAAAACAAAAATATGTTCAATATTTCTCAAAATATACATTAATAACAATATACAAATATTATAATAAATCATATTATAGAATATATATTTCATATATAATTATAAAATTATATTGTATAATTTTATCATTTTGTGGCGTAATGATATATTGAAATTCATGCATTATACTTTTCTGGTCAAAATATACAGAATGCCTAATGCCTATTCTCAAAGTAATCGAATATTATAGTTAAAAAAATTTATTAAATTTCCAATTTTCAATCAATATTTTTTATTCAGCTATTAGCAGGTCGGGGGTACCAATGTACCCACTGAGATTAAATAGATTTAGGTATTCAAAATATGAATCTTATACCTAATTTTGTAAATTATATAGGTAATTTAAAATTATAAGATTTAGATATTAAAAAACTTGCAAAATAAAATACCTATACCTATGTATAATATTGTTATTTCCAGGCGTCATATGTTCATGAAAACCCAAAATAACATGATAATGCTAACATCTGAGTAGTTGAACAAAGTATGAAAAAACATACATAGATTTTTTTTTTTTATCAAAAAAAAAGTCGCTATTGTCATTATATTGAACACTTAAATTAACTTAATTTACTATTTTTAAAAAAGTTGTACCTTGAGTATTTTTGAAAACATTCCATGTTACTTAAACTATTTAAATAAATTAGAATATGTCAATATATCTATTTATGTGGTTTACGAGATCTTCTACTCTTATTTGTTTTCCGACACTGAGGACAATACCATTTTCCTTTAGGAGGAACAGAAATACCAACACAATCTAAATGATACCATTCATATGGGCACTGAAATAGAGAATATAAATTATTTAATACATGAAAATATTGACATTAACCAGTTAAATATTTTTTTTTTTTAATTACCCTTTTACTATCACAAGCAACCATTGTACCATAAGCAATTCTATTGCATTTACAATATCTAGGCTCATTTGGATCTACTGGTTCTTCATCGTCTTCTTCGGATGAGGTTAGTGAAGTTTTGGTTTTACATTGTCTACAATATATTATACCCCAAAAACAACAATTAAAAATTAAAATAATGTTAATCTTGTTTAATATTTACCTTCCACGTTTTTTTGTAGTGTCCATATTTGATTTCACTTCATTAGCAATGCCAGCTAATTCTTTACCAATTGGCAGTTCTGAAGATAATATATCTGATGCAGAGCTCATTTCACCAGTTAATGGAATTCCAGAACTAATTGCTTCAAGAGATGCTTTTAAACTAGCTGTCCTACGCCCTTGAGACAACTAAAATGAGTATTAAGCATTACTTGTAACTCAAAATGTGAAGAACAATTTAAAAAATATTAAAATAAAAAAGACTAAAAAGTGTAAGGAAACGGCAATAAAAAAAAAGATGTATAAATACTCATGTTATGTATTTATACACTACTACAATTTAAACATATATTTGGATGCAGAACATATATATAAATGCAGTTTATATTCTTTGGTTCGTCAATTCCAATATGAGACTCTCCTCACACATATTTCTTAGGCTGGTCTCTGAATAGATTACCAATTAATGTATGAATTAGAGATAGGTCAAATAGTTTGAAAAATCAAAAAAACGAACTGAACTTCATTAGATAGTTTGAAATTGGACAAACTATTTTAAAATAAATATTAATTTAAATTGGGTTGTCGATTAAAAAGTTAATGATATTTTTTTTTTACTTAATTAATTTTGAGGTTTGAATTTAGCATTAAAACTTGAAATTTGGTTCAGGTTCGACAAACTAAAAGTGTGGTACAAGTTTGAGTTTGCTCTTACACTTCATTGTTCGGTTCAACGCCTAAATTTTGAGCTTGACCCATCTCTAGTATCAATATATAAATATAAAAAATTAAAATAATTTATTATCATCATATAATATTATTGTCGACGTTACTTGGGAAAATATTTTACTGTATTAATAATAGTTTTAAATAAAAACCAAATACCATTAAAATCTAGAGAAGTCACTAATTAACATCATATAAAACTTAACTAGTGAATAACCAAGAAAGCAATTGAGCTATAAATATACATTTAATTTTTTAAGACTATTTGTTAACCATGTTTATTGAGAAATGAAATTTTAATAGTTTTTAACTTCTGTACTTAATGTATTAAGAACAAAACTGTAAAATTGGGAAACTTCCAATTCTATAACTTCAAAACTAGTCATCAACAACAAATTCTGACAATACCACTAAGAACTAATAATTCCAGGAACAACTTTTTTATATGAAAAATATGCTCTAAATATTTAAAGATGTAATAATAAAAACAGTTTTCAAAAAAATTTTCAGTTTTAGACAGTTTATCCATATACCTACTATCAGAAATACAAAGTTAGATTTATTTCACTGCAATGTTTCAATTTCTAATTACGACATTATAATCTTATCTGAAACCTGGCTATCAATGTCCATGATGCGGAACTTGGTCTCGGAATGCAATATTCAATATTTTGTTGTGGTAGGTACACTGTACGCAATGTTAATATTCATGGTGGTGAGGTGTCAACAACAAGTTTTTCTGCCGCTGTTTCATCATAAACAATAATGTAATTAAACAAGTATTTGTAAAAATTAATTTAAACTCATTTTCTTTAATTGTTGAATCTGTGTATATTCCTCCTAGTTTTGATTTTGATGTATATAATGAACATTTTAATGTTGTAGAAAATATTATGCGAAATAATTTAAATTCAAAATGTATAATTACAGGTGACTATAATATTCCTAAGATTAAATGGACACCAGTCCATTATGCTGTTGTTCCGCTATTACAGACCATTAGCACTTTTGAATCAAATATCTTATCTATTATATCCTATATAAATTTAGATCAGTTTAACACTATAGTTAATTACTCAGGTTCACTATTAGACCTTGTGTTTTCTACTATATTTAATACTAATATTTCTCATGAAAAAAATTCTCTAGTACCTATAGTTTCTCTTTATTATCCTGCTTTGAAAATTGTACTACCAATTGTATCCTATAATAAGTTGTTTTATAATGAAGAAATATATAATTTTAAAAGTTGTGATTATAACTTAGTAAAGTCCTGTTTAGCTTCTATTAATTGGAATGAATTATTTCATACATTAAACACGAATGAAACTGTTTCTGTTTTCTATGACTGTATATTTAATGTTATTAATTCCAATTGCTTTAAACAATATTTATACGCCCCTAACCATTCTATGTGGTTTAGCAATTTATTAAAACAACTCATTTTTAAGAAAAAAATAGCACACAAAATATTTAAACAAACACCTACCCTCACAAATAATAATACTTTTCAAAAATACGTGCACAATTCAAAATTCAAAGTAAATTAGATTATACATTTTTTATTAACAAAACTCAAAATTCTATTAACAGACATCCAAAACTATTTTGGAAATTTATAAACAACAAACGCCTAAACTCATATTTGCCATCAACCACGTCTTATGATAATAATGAATATTCTAATAGCAATCAAATTGCTGATTGTTTTGCGTATTATTTCTGTAATGTTTATATTAAATTAAATAATTTATCTATTTATCTTCTATTCAGGGAAACTTAACTAATCAAAGTAATTCACTATTTGCGGACTTAAATTCTTGTATGATTACATTATATGATGTTTTCACTGAACTTAACAATATCTGTTACAAAACCTCTCCTAGTCCTGATAAAATATCTAATATATTCTTCTCTCAATGTAAATTTGTTCTTGCCATTTCCTTACATTTACTATTTAATAAATCTCTTAAATTTAGTTACGCATCACCAATTTTTAAAAATGGAAATAAAATCCAGGTTAATAATTATTGTCCAATAACTATTATATCTATAATTCCAAAAATATTTGAAAGTATTGTTCACAAAAAAATCTACCCTTTATTTAAAAATATTATTATATATGAACAACACGGGTTTATCTCTGGTCGATGTACCACTACTAATCTTTTAGTTTTCTAACAATGTATTTTAGAAGCCTTTTAACACAGGCATCAAGTCGATGTTGTATATACCAACTTTTCTAAAGCATTTGACAGAATTGACCATACTATTCTTGTATCTAAGTTACTAAATTTAGGTATTCGGGATCCTTTTAACTCCTGGTTAGTTTCTTTTTTAACTGGTAGAAAACAATGTATTAAACTTAAAAATTTCTATATATCTCATATACTACTTTTTGCTGATGATGTTAAATTGTTTCGAGTTATTAAAACTTCAAATGATATTACTCAATTACAATATGATATTAACTCTCTAGGTCATTGGTGTACCAAAAACAAATTAGATTTAAATTTTGCTAAATGTAAAATAATGACTTTTTCAAAAAGAAATCTCCATTATTTAATACTTATTATTTAAATGGCGTAGAACTCAATAGAGTTAACTACAATAAAGATTTAGGTATTCATTTTAACTCAACTTTATCATTTTCTGAACACTATAACTACATTCTGAACAAAGCTTATTCTATGCTAGGTTTAATTAATCGTAATTTTAAAGATGTTTATAATCCATCTGCTCTCAAAACTTCATACTGTTGTTATGTTCGTTCCATACTTGATTATAATTCCATAGTATGGTCACCATACACAGATGGTCCATCACTAGTCCTGGAATCTACAATTCTACAAGATGTAATGTACCTCATCCGCCTCATTCATCATACCAACCATTACTAGACTTCATAAAACTAGAACCTTTAACACTCAGAAGAAGAAAAACTGACATTATTTTCCTTTTTAAACTGTTGAACGGTTTTATTGATTGTCCTGAATTAACTTATAAATGAAACTTTTTTGTGCCTAATATTAGAACCAGACAATTTAATACTTTCTATGTGCCAATTCAGCATGCTAATTATTCTTTATGCTCACCTATAAATAGGTGTATGCAATCATTTAATGATTTTAATGTTGATTTGTTTTATCATGGGTCTGTTTCTTCATTTAATGTTTATTTAAATAATTTAGTTAAAGTTATTTAAACTATTGTTATTATATTATTTTGTTATTATCGATCGACTTGTTTGACGATTTAAAATTTTAAAAACTTGTAAATATATTTGTATTGGGCGCTTGACCGTTTAAATTAAAATAAATAAATAAACAAATGTTTTAATGGTATTTAAGTATGTCTTTTCTAAAATAGCTTTTAAAAATACCTGTTGAGTGGCAACTATAGCTTCAGAAGCAGCTGCTTCAATTGCTGAATTACCAGCTCTCGTGGTACTTAAATTATAAGCTAATGAATATGCTGGACCTAATTTGAAATGTACTGGACTTCTATCGCGTCGTGATGATGATGCAACGCCCCCACTACTAGTAGAAGTCGAAGCGGTGGAGTTTGAAATTTGGTTAGAACTACCCGCATTATATCTGTTCAATCGATTTTGATTTTCTTTTAGTTCTAAATCTAAACTTCCTATAATATATTTTTAAATACTACAGTTAATAAAAGAACTAAATAATAAAATTATAGGTATATATAAATTTACTTTTTTCAATTATTTCAGTAATCCCACAATTATCCGCTTCCATTTCCATTTTAAATTTATGCAACTCAGCATCTACCCGTATCAAGTATGAATCCATTTTTTTTTTCGTATCACCAGCTAATTTAATTTTTTTGTCTAAAACAATAACTTATAATATATAATATGCAATAAATATTAATTTAAAAATAATTATTTACCACTTTCTATTAATGATTTCGAACCAACTTCCATAATTGCGTTAAAACTAGCTTTAAATTCAATCTCATCTATATGCTCAGCATTTGAAAACAATACTTCTAAATTTTCAGCGATGTTGGCTTTAGTACCTAAAGCATGTTAATACAAAAATCAAACTCATTATAAAATGTTATAATTAATAAATATGAGTATAAAGTAGATATACTTTGTACTTCTATGTCTAATTCCCTTATTTGTGCAAGGTTGTTTTTGACCTCTCGTGGCAAGTTTTCAATGTCTTAAACAAAATATAAACAAAACTTAAATGTAATGTTTTATGATTAAAATAACGAACTTACTTTCTAGACAATCTTGCAAGTAAAACATAATGTTTGTGTGGTAGCAATCTGTTCAATATGTACTGAGTAAATATCTTTACTTAATTCCTATAAATCAAAGGGAATTTATTAATACATCACTAAAAACATAATTTCCTATCTCGTCATTCATTATTGACTATTGTTATTATATTAATATAAAAATATACAATAAAAAACTTTATTATTGTTTATTATTATGATGTTTTTGAATAAAATTAAATGATATTTTCAAATTGTTTTTTAACATAGATAGTTTTGTTAACAGAACTGACTCATATACCTACATGCAAAGAAAATGTAACAAATACTAAAAAACCAATTAGAATGAGAGTTCAGGCATATGCATAAAATACTTACAAAATTCAACACGGTTCTAGATAATATATTTTATAGTCCTTTGGTCAGTGGACAGCTGCAGTAAAAACACAAAACAAAGAACATCAGTCTCTATTACAACCCAGGTACACAGTATGACCATTAAATAATTTATACAATGTATAAAAAACAAACGATAATAACAAAATAATACAATGGTTATGAATTCCGCAAAACGTATTGGAATAATGACAATTCCAAGCAACTATAGATAGCGCTCAACCGTTCCTACTGAACAAAGAAGCTCACTTCTACGATTTTTTAGTTAGATGTATCTTTTTATTATTATATAGTAAAATTTTTATGTAACATATTTCTTAAAAAAAATAAGTAATATAATGTACCTACCTATAAAATATAAATTAATACACATTATAACCCGTTCAGTTCATCTGTGTCCTTGGTGACGTCACACGTTTGATCAGATCAGGGGTTCAAAAATATTAATTGAACAATGTGTGATACCTACAATACGTGACTTTTATATTATCATGGACATTATTGGGTAAACATTATTTTGCCGGGATTATAACCTCAAAAAGAAGTATATAGGTAACATACCCATCTGTGCTTCCACAATTTTAATAACCCCTACAAATTTAAAAATGTAACTGTCGCCAAGGGTGCCGATGAACTGGACGGGTAATACCATTGACTATATTATATATTTATAATATAATCAATGATATTGTATAATATGTAGTCATTATTGTTATAACCTACTTATAATCAATATAATTTAAGTATGTTTAATTTTTTATTCTATATATATAAATATGATATTTTAAAATTGTAGATATTTAAAAATATTCAATATTGTATCATTAAAATACAATTATGTATGGGCCATTTTCCAGTTAGCCATGTTAGCACCAGTATGACCATTTAAATTATATATTACTCACTAATATATACCAGTATGCATGATAAAATGGCCGACTTGTTTACATTGCCGATAGTCCTTTCTGACTATATCTATTCTGCGATGAAATGTAGATATTTGGCAGAATATGACTGTAATTTAAATAATTATGAGTTATAATATTTA
Source organism: Pemphigus obesinymphae (assembly GCA_025469235.1). Lineage (NCBI taxonomy): Eukaryota > Metazoa > Arthropoda > Insecta > Hemiptera > Aphididae > Pemphigus > Pemphigus obesinymphae. The sequence goes on along the minus strand of JAIPRL010001721.1, from coordinate 48,645 downwards.
ACACTTTTATAATTGTAATTGTTAGAATTCTAATTTCTTATTAATAATGTTTAGAATACCTATTTATTTAATATTATTACGTATGTTTGAAGAATTATTAAATAATATTGAGTATGTATGTGATGAATGCCCAAGTGACCATTTGTCTGAAATTCTCATTCAACCATATTTTTATGATTATTATTATAGAACTTATTACAAAATGCAAAAAGTACAATTAGTGCAAATTAGTTTTAATGTATTATGTATTCAAACGTTTTATTGAAATAGGTACACATCCTATCAAAATTACTATAAAACGAATTTCTGAAAATAATAAGATAAAAATTATTGTTCATTGTTTCTATAATGCAGGCCTACTAAATGCAAACACATAATATACAGACATTTGCAAAATAAATATTTTTATAATTTTTTATAAGATCATCTTATATTACAATAATATTTTTCGATTCTGGTACCGCCGTTTTCACTGTTTGTTATTGCCGCCACCATCAACCCCTCTCTACCACTGCCACCGCCGTCAGACCCCCTTAACTTCTGCCGCCGCTATCGCACCTTTACCACCGCTGCCGTACCCCCCTCGCACTGTACCACCCACATCTCTGTCACATATCTGTCATCAATGTCGCCATCGTCATACATACAACCACTATGCAATTTCTTCTTCACTGCCATCTCTATCATTGCCACCACTGTACGGTACGCGATGAATTATCATACTTCAAACTGTGTTATCATTTCATTTTTTTCTGGAAATATTACTTTGTTGTACATAATCATGTTTGACTTTATTTTCAGAGTACGAAACAACAGGGTAGACAAATCTATAGGTGGTGGTAAACTGTACAAATTAGCCCTCTTAAATATATTAAAATACTACCACTAGTACGGTGTAGTATCCTGAAAATATAAATTTGTTCTATATATGTTTGTAATATATGTGATGGAAGATAAATATATACAGTAGTACCAGAAATGTATGAGACTATTTTTATTTTTTAGTTTTACTATCCACATAAGATACATCCTGATAGAGAATCTGTAGGTGGGTGGAGAAATCTGTAAAAGTGGTTAAATGTTAGCGGACATTCGTTAGTATAAAAATACTAATTTTCGTGGTGAGCATCTGTAGTTTTACTTCAACTCCATCGACTACCAGCTTTATATTACATAACTGTGAGTACATATACTAAAATTGTATTTAAAATAATTGTTGTAATGATAATTTTATATATTTTATTTACCGAGTATTAAAAGAGCAGCATAAAAGCCTGAATCAGTTTGTTGCTAATTTTTTAGTACAACTACTAGTAGAAAGGCAGAAGATCAACAACTACATAATAACAAAATGAAAAAGACTTTAGGAACTATGGTTAGTATTGGGTAAAAAAAAATATGTATAATCTAATGTTACATTTATAATTTCTATTTTCAGCTGTCCAACACATCAAACAATAATAATCCGTTCACCATAATACTGCCAAACAAATTTGTAGAAGAGGAACAACAAATGTCTGAATATCGAATGTGAGAATTGCTGGGAGAAGAACTATCCTGATCTCCTGATACTCCGTTTATAACAATTGTTAGTATTTATATATAATAATAATAAAAATATATAATATATTTATTTTTTATTTTTAGTTATAACAATATTTTGATAATGGTTTTAGTACTCAAAGCCAGGGAGACATGAATTTTCACTTGTCACAGGAAATGATCACACCTGCATCAATATTAATAGAGACAGATGAATCTATATATTTTTGTAGATATGTTTGGCCCGATAAATGTTGAGCCAATACCATGCGAAAATATTAATGATGGTAAACCAACAACAACAACAAATCACGGACAGTGACACAACAACAATTTATGGTGCCCTACAATATGTAATTTTCATAACACCTATATATTAAAATACTTCAACTATTTACACATGTAATTTAATATAGGTATGAGGTAACATGAATAGATAATAGTTTATAAATAAATTACATAACTTACAAATCAGTAAACTGTCCACTAAAAATAATAAATAATAAAAATATTATAGGTACTTTATTATATATTAAAAAAAAAATTAATACAAGTTAACAAAATTTAACTTTTCTAACTTTTGAGTTGGCGAAATTGTCTATTATTTTATTTATGTTTAATTTTTTAGTTTAAATTTTTCAATGTTCAAAATGGCAATGTTTGGCAGTTGATCTTTTAATCTCTTAAGTAATTTTTTATAAGCTTCAGTTTAGAGAACGATCTTTCAGCTGATACAACTTTTACATGTAATTTGAGGTAAATTAAAGTTGCGCTTAAAATATTACAATACAATGTAGTATAGTTATGTTTTAAAATGTATAATGTCAATTGTTCGATACTTTTCACTTCAGAAATATTAATTAATACTCTTATTGAGAGTAATTGCCAGGTTAAATCTGAGCTTATATCATTTCTGTATAATTGGGTAAAATCATATGAAGCTTTTATTAAGTCATCTACAGATAAATTAACTAGTTTAATTGGTTGTAAAAAATCAAAGTTTTCAATTATTTCTTTTAATGCATGAATCTTTTGGAAAATTAAAAATTACAGCATTAATTATTGATAAAAAAAACTCCCACCTTAAAGTTGTGTGTCATAATATTTAATCTCCTATCACTGTCAACTTCATCGAAATGTTTAATAGCAAATTAAGAACAAACTTCATAGTAATCTTTTGAAATTCCCCATTTATCATACATGTTATAACTTGTTAATATTAAGCCATCATACTCATTTCATAAATTTTGAAAAACACAATTAGCCTCATGTAGATTTTGACAAGCATTGTGTAAATTAGTATCTTTATGTTGAAGAGACTGTGAAACTCCATATAATGGTTTTAAAATGTTTTCCCATATGCACAACAACAAAACAAATTAAATTTTTTTAAATTTTTTTTTTAGAGTATTTGCAATAGTTCTTTCTTCTTTTTTTGACTTGTTAAGGAAATATTGCTTAAAGATTTCAAAACATCAATAAATTTTACTTTTAAATCATAAATAGACATATAGTGTGATTCCCAAAAAGTAGAACATACTTTTTTTAGGATTCTTTGTTTAATTTTATTTGCATCACCTACACCAAAAGCCAAAATTGTCCATATTGGAGTACTTGAACTGAAAAAAATGAATACAGTCTGAACAGTTTCAAAAAATGTCTGTACCTTATGGTTGCTCTTAACAACATCTGATATTATAAAATAAAGATTATGTGCACAACAGTGTACATAAGATGAAGTTGAAACTTTATCTTTGATTCTTTTTTGCAAGCTAGAGTAAAATCCTTTCATCATAGATGCTCTGTCGTAAACCTGTCGTCTACAGTCTACACATATTGATATCTAGCCCTAACTCCAGTAATACATTTGTAATTAATTGTTCATAATTTTTGGCTCCATGTCCTTGGATATAAAAAAAACCCCAAAAATAATTCTTCAATAATCAAGTCCTTTGTTTTATTATCAAGTATTACATATCAAATCATTATACTAACTTTTCAGTTTTGGTGATATCCAAGGTAGAATCTACAATAATTTAAAATCAATTAGAATTTTATTTCTAGTTTCTATATTCAAGTACTAGAAATTTACATAGTAAATTTCTAGTACTTGAAGTTAGTAAATCAATTAGTTCGTTTTGTATTTTCCAACTGAGGTATTTGATTTTCTTTTTCTCAACGTTTAAAAGATCACTCATAATAGGATCAAATTCTTTCAAAACATCAACCATTTGTAGAAAGTTTCCTAAACAATACAAAGTTATATTATATATACCTATAATATATATAAATAATTAGAAATGTATACAAAAGGTAATTCACTGAAGTTCTTCTTTTTTCGTATTATTTAAAATAAAATATAAAATAATTAATAAAAGATTATCTTATCAGGACTTGATAATTTACCTTGGTCATCTTTATGTTCATGGCCTCTCAACGCTGTATTTTTAGCAGTTAAAGATAAAATAATTTTTATAATTCACTTTAATACATTCCGCCAAGTTGTCGATTTCAATAGCATTTTGATGTTCTATATTTTTGTCTATGGTTTTGTTTTTCTCCCAATTGGATTTTTCCAGCATTAATATGTTGAACTGATGATTCATGTTTATCAATTTTTGATGATAGATGTTATCAATCATTAATCCCATTAAACCAAGAATTTTGGAAGTAGGAATATTGACGATTATCAAACAATCAACATGTTTCGTAATGAGCGACATTCCATTCAACGGAATAACACAACCAAAAATGTGGAACTTTTATACCAAATTTTAATTTCATTGTATAAAAATGAGTAGAGAAACTAAAACTTTTTCCATCTTCATATATTTAATAAGTAAAATCAATGCCTGGCCTACATGGTCCATTGGATATTATAAATCTCTTAATATTGCAATTTATATTTTCATTAAAGTGACACCTATCTGATGGATATTCATACCGAATGCATGTACCTAAGATTAGAAATACATGGGTAATTAGTAATTATTATAAATATGAATTTCATTAAGAATGTGATTTTTAAAGTTTAATTTTTTTTTTTATATGATTTATAAATGAGTTTTAAATTGTTAAATTAATTTATTTTAAAACTTTTTTAAGTATCTATTTTTAATACTTTTTTTAATATAATGATTTGGTATTGGTTTAAACATTTCTATTACTTTTGGAAAAATATGGTAAATTAAAAATACACTTAGGTAATAAATAGTTATTGAATAATATATTTTAATTTTTACAAATATCTGTAATATACCTATACAGTTTTATAAATATATATATATTTTTAATTTAACTATGTGTATATTGTGTGGCCATTTAATTTATATTAGATTAATAATATTTGCAACTATTTTATCAATTAATTGTAGACAAATTTGAAAATAATACTAAATCTTCTTCTTCTCCCTCGCCTTCTCTCACAACTATTTAGGGTCGGCCACCCTGGTCCTACACTTCCACTTAACTCTATCTCCCGCATCTTCTTCACTTACTCCCACCTTCCTCATATCACTAGCCATCACATCCCCCCATCTCTTTTTCGGTCTTCCTCTCCCCCTCTTACCAACAACATGCATTTCCCTTACTAATCTTACTGCCTCAATCTCTTCCCTCCTTAATACATGCCTGAGCCATCTTAATCTATTCTCTCTCATTTTGTCTACTATCGAAGCTACCCCTATACTACCTCTGATATACTCATTCCTTATTTTATCCTCTCTAGTAACTTCACTCATCCACCTTAACATTTTCATCTCAGCGACACTCATTCTCTGTTCTATTTTTCTATCTACTGCCCAACATTCTGTTCCATACATCATTGCAGGTCTCACCACTGCCTTATAAAATTTACCTTTTAACCTAATAGGGATTCTTTTATCACACACAATACCTGACGCTTCTCTCCACTTCATCCATCCACACTTAATCCTGTGTTTCATATCCTTTTCGAAACCCCCATCTTTCTGTACAACGAACCCTAAATACTTGAACCTCTCCACTTCTCCCAATACATCCCCATTTAACTTTATTTACAGCCTTTCCCTATTCCCTCTGTGTTCCCTTTCACCAAAATCATACTCTATATATTCTGTTTTACTTCTACTAATTCTTATCCTTTATTTTCCAGAGCTTCCCTCCACTCTTCAAGTCTACCATTCACTTCCTCAGGACTTTCTCCTATCAGTACTATATCATCTGCAAACAACATGCACCATGGTACCTCCCCCTGTATATCATTTGTTATCTCATCCATTACCAGGGAAAATAAGTAAGGACTCAAAGCTGAACCCTGATGTACCCCTACTCTGACCCTAAAATCCTCAGTTTCTCCAAACAGACTTCTCACTCTTGTACTCGCCCCTTCATACATATTTTCAATTATGTTCACATACACCTTTGGTAATCCTTTCTTCATTAATGCCCACTTTATGATCTCCCTAGGAACCCTATCATAAGCTTTCTCTAGATCAATAAATACCATACACAATTTCTTTTTGATTTCTCTGTTCTTCTCTACAATCTGTCTCACACAAAATATTGGCTCCATTGTTGACCTCCCAGGCATAAACCCAAACTGATTTCTAGTAACAGTTGTCTCACCTTAAAGCTTATATGTACGGACGAATATTTAACGAAATCGTGCTAAACCGTACTGTCGTTATACCGATAGTGTTCAATATAGTGTTCAATCTACGATTGACTCGTCCGTACTGATTTCCACGTTGTCCACGCCAAATTTGCAAGTCGAAACCCTTAAATAAACTTCACCTGACATAACCACGCAACGGTTGTATCTTCTACGTACATATACATAATACATGACGAATCGATTTTCGCGGGAAAAGAAATAACGTGATAAGTGGTATTTCGGATATTCGGTTTTCATCGCAGTTGTCATCGACTATGATGGTTTATCATTACACCGCTATTATACATTTTCTTTTTATTTTAATTTTATTAGCACAGCAAGAACATATTTTTCGATTCAAACTGTTATGGCGATAAAAGTAAATACATCGTAGTTTCAATTAGATTGCCTAATGAAATATTTAAAAACGATAAAAATACAATTTTAATAAATAATAAAATAGTAAATAACGAAATTTTCGTCATTTGGAAAGTCTGCATAGTGCGTAGTACTTACTAACTATACTGTAGTCATAGTTTAATCATAGTAAATATGAATGTGATTTGGTTACCTATATAGATAATCTTCCTATAAAACCATTATTATATTATATATCAATTTTTACATTTTATTAATGCTCGGAATAAATATGCTTTTATTAACTGAAAACATATTTCAAATTTTCCCGCTATTTAATTTTTTTTTGTTTTTGATTCTGAATGTTGAATGATGAATTTAAAACGAAAGATACAAACGGAAATTTATAACGAATAGCATTTCATTAACACACAACTGTTTTGAAGTTAAATGTGTTGGTTATTCATTCTATACTATGTTTTGCTGTAAAATCATTTTTTGTAATTTAAGAATAATCTAAAATCTTTCTCACATTTTTTAAATGTACCTAATATAATATGATTATAATTTGCATTTTTTTATAAATATATATTACCATGGTAATGTACACTATGTCACTGATAGGCTGATTAACTAAAAATAAATTACTATAAACTTTCTAGGTATTTGATTTTAATCTTTTCTATTTTATTTTTCGCATTAATATTATTTCCCAAGCACAGATCCAAATAACACAATGCACAAAATTGATAACAATTGTGATAAAAAAAATACGGCTTATCACATTTTCCTTTTCCTGCGAAGATCGGTTCGTCATATATGGTGGTTTAATTTTTCGTCAGTATCATGATTTGGAATATAAATGAAATCAAACAATATTCTCGAGCTTTGTCTGATTTTCATAATTTTATAGCGTAGTGGCTATAATATATATATATATATAATAACACATTGCACAATTTCAACCACTAAAGTAAATTTAAAATTTATCATTATGTTTATTCCGACTGCAATGAACCAAATACAGATGTAAAACTTGTTCAATCAAACAATTAAGTTCTAAAAAATTACTTTAAATGACAACAAATTCTCAATTCTCATCAATAAAAAGTTATCTGTGTATTCTATAAGGTTACATTTCCGGTCAAAATTCCTCCGTTGATAAATCTCCGGGAAACACATCTCTCAACAAAAAAATCTCCGGTATTTAAGTTTGCATTCTTAAATAATATTGATAGGTAGTATAAAATATTTAGAGCTATCGAATTTTAAAAATAATTATTATATTATAATGTATGGATTGATGAAAAAATTTATATATTTTTAAAAATATAAATATAAAATACCTAATCGATTTTAATATTATTACGTGCCTACTTGATATCGTATTTTTCTACTATTTTTTAGTACTTTTTCGTCATGGTCTATACCTCCATTATTATACATTTTTTGCCATTTTGGTTTCTCTTGACGACATTCATTCCAATGTAACACCTACACGTTATAAACTAAAATTATATTATAATAAGTAGATTACCTCTTGTAACACTCGTTATTTTTTCCAATGTAATGTTCGTGGTGAACGATAAGGTTAAATTAATAAATAAATATTTTTTCGATTGAAGTAATTTTTTTTTGGAGATAGTTCGACAGATCGCCATTCTGTATGGCTTAGATAGGACTAATTCAGTTATCTATGCATCGTTTTTAACAGATGACGAAAATTAACTTTTTTTTTTTTAATTTTAGACCAAATGTCTAACACTAACCCGTTGTTGAACGATTGTCCGGTGCAAGAAGAAAATCGTGGTGACAGTGTAACGTGTACAGGGAGGAGATAATTTTACGCAACCAAATGCATTGTGTGACGTTCGTCACTTGGAATTCGGAATTCAATCGGAAAATATATATATGATTAAATGCATTTTGTCCGATGTCGAATGTTACGGAGATTCCGTTATAAGTTTTTTTTTTCCCCTAAAAGGAAATAAAAACATTGAAAAGTCTAAACGTTTGCCACGTAAACAGAACGGAAGAGGCGAACAATCATTGTTGTTATTAACGTACGGACTTTAATGGCTAAAAAATAATAAAAATGTCCTAAAAAACATACGATTTAATATCATTAAAAAATGCCAAAATATTGAAAAATGCGCTAAAAATATGCCCTAAAAAATGTTTAAAAATGTATTTAAATTCGAGAAAAAACCGTTCTGAACAGTTTCGTATATTATTTTAAAAAACACATCATTATCAACAATGTATATCTATATATCTATATCTATAAAAAAAAATATAATTAATTGACTTTTAATCTCCTACTCTAATGTCACGAACTGTGTTAAATAAAATATTTCCATGGATAGAAAAAAAAAAAATGTTTTCACCAAATTCACTAACGCACGCACGTATAACCGATAACCGTCGGACCGTTTAGTTTTCGGCATTTTTGTTAATACAAACGATAAACGGTACGACATTATGAATTACGCGAACACTACCGTGTACGACTATACGAGTATGACAATATACCTACTAATCGGTCAACGATTTACCGTTATCGCATATTATATTATTGTTATTGTCGAAAATTTTACGTATAGGTAAAACCAGCCGAACGTGAACGAACACGACTAAATTATATGATGCACAATAAATATTTTTTAAATTATTTATATTCTTCGCCGAATTCTCTATAGGTCTACCTAATATATTTATTTATTCACACTCCAAACATAAAATATAGGTACACGCGAAAATGCCCTAAAATTAGGAAAATTCTCTAAAAATGTTCGAAAAATGCCTGGAAAACGCAAAATATTAAAAAAAAAAAAAAAAATAAGCAGCGAAATAAAACGTATACGAATCGAATTTTGTACTCGGAAAGCATTGACCTATAGACCAGCTATTTTGCATTAAAATCCTTAATTATTTATATTATTATTATTATTATTATTATTATTATTATTATTATTATTGAATTTCTCGGTTTACTGCGTGTCGGGAAATCATCGCGCGATTAACGACGACGAAATTTCGTTTCGGACTCTATACGGTGCCGAAATAACGCGTTCGCCGATGAAACGGAAAATTTCGACGGGGCGCCCTTAAAAGGTCGTCCTGTAGTCAGTCGGTCGCGGTCGTTAAGCTCCGCTCCAAAGACCTCGGGAGGCCACCACCGTTGGACACTACCGTTTACGGTCGAATTTCACGGGTTCGTAACCACACGTTGTCCGTTCGATTCGAGTACATATACATAATATATACCATACCCATATTACGGTAATAACCATACGTATACTGGTATGCCCGGTTCTGTAGTAAACACTGTTGACACCTGTGCGCGGTGTCGGCATTCGACGGCTAAAAACGGCCGCGTACGAGTTCCGTCCCGTTTTTTTTTTTTTTTAAAAAGGTATATAATATATATAATGCATAACAGGGGTGGCCAGCGATAAGAGACTGGTGAGCCGATAAAATATAAAGAGAAAAATATGTCAGAGCCAATAGAGAAGAAAAACGATCTCAATTACCTACCTATTGTAAAACGCGAAAATACATTGCACGTAAATGCCCTGATTTTTATTATCGCACGTAATAATATGTGTAAAAAAATTTCGAAAATTTCGAAAATGATTTTCTTGTGGAGAAGTGCTTTTTCGAGTGTTCGGTTGTTTCAGGTCGTTCGAAATCTGGCTAATAATTGGTAAACGATGAGTTCTTACGAGTTCATCTAAATGTTCGTTAGTCGGTACCGATAGATATTTCTATTTAACGAACTCAAGCGTCGAGTACTGTGATTCACATACATAAGTAGTCCGAAATATTGGGATGTCCACCGGAACACTCTTTGGTCAATGGGTATTTTTCTTCTGAAACCTACCGAAGAGCTATTGGCCAAAACCGCCATTTAGTTTCAGTCCTTTTATCCCGTCATTCTCTTACAGTTCTGGCAGCTCGAATTTTACAACTATACTGCGTCCTTTGTAGTCGATAATGACACAGAACAGATCAACGGGGTAAAATCATTTTGCAGGCATGAAAGCGGATGTTTAAGTGTTCTCAAATCATTAAATCTGCCATTGATTGCTTCAGCAAGACCAGACATTTTACACAAGAAATCGTATATTTCTAGCCGTACGTCCGGAAGGCTTTCAATAATTTTCTTCAAACATTTGAAATGAGCGATGTTTAGTCTTAGGTATTTTCGAAAGTGCTTAAATTTGCTAATACAGTTAAACACACTCTGCGCTAAATCAGAAATAACATTTTCTCTTCCTTGTAATGATGCGTCTAGCATTTTTATAACCACATCTTTAAAAATCTAAAAAGCCAAATGTAACAACCACCGGAGGGACATTAAGTAGCCAACTCCACAAAAATGTGCTGCACTGGTGCATGAACAGTGTTACCAGCTGATCATTACAAAAGTTAAGCGTTGTCAGACTGGGCAGAGTTTTCATTTAATCATATTTATTATTTACTTTTTAAAATGTGTATTATTATTTTATTATTATTTTTACAAATATAATATATTTATATTTTATTAACTCGAGAGCCACAGTTTGGGCCCGCCCCTGATATATAATATTATCTTGAGTAAGTGATACCCCCCCCCCACGATTTCTAGTGTATAACACGAAATGAAACAAAAAACGAAATGAAGTCTTTTCGTTTTTTATAAAAAAATATTTTCCGTTTTAAAATGTTATAAATTTATATCGTGTTATAACGTTGAAATAACGTTATAAATATAACAATTTCAAGCCTTACCGGGTATAATGATCTATAAACTACTGACAATAAGATGTGATAATTGCCGTTTTATAACTTGTAACAAGATGAGAAAATTCTCGACAATTTCGTCCAATACTTATATTTTATTGTATTTTTTACAAGCTTTTGGATATTGTAAAATGTTTATGTTTTCTAATAATCTCAATAATATTTTATCAATATCTACGGATCTATGTCCTTTTCGAAAGTCACCGACTGTAACGTATAGATAGATTCATAAGGTCTCAAGTCATGTTTTTAACGTATTTTGAGGTCATAGACTATATATTTGTAGTTTTATGTGAAATAATTTTAAAAACACATTCCAGCAGGTGCTTAGTGACATTTTGGCATTTTGAGTTGTATATATGTAGTCAATATTGTTAGAGCGTAAAGTATCAAATTTTAAAATAATAATATTAATATATTTGGAATTAAATGCATTTAAAATTCACGATGATTTCCAAAACGTTATACTGAATATATAATGCAAAAATTAAGTTTCAGTCAAAAATTGAGTACCTACCTAGTATTCAAATTGGATTATGTCCCACAAAAAACCATTATTTATACTTTACATTACTTGCAGTAATACACTTGAGTTGAATGCATTACGTTAACACGTCACGTGAACGGACTATTATCACAGTGTCTCAAGTGTCTATACAATTTGATAATACATACCCGTAGTTCAAAGTTGTTAAATAGCATTTTGTGACTTTACAATTCTATACGACACAAGAATCGATTACATAAAAGTTTTCTACTTTTGCGAATCAAATTTTCGTTTCAATAACGAACACAAAGTCTTTATCCCCTTAAATCCATTGAAAAATTCTAAATTTTTAAACATAAATTAAGTATATAAAAACGTGTCCAATTAAGGATCTACGATGGAAGTAAAAAAGTAAAAACTTAAAACTCAAAATAAAGGAAACACATCCGAATACGATAAATAAATAACTATATAACTAAAATTGTTTCAATGCTTTTTTGACGATTTTTAAATTTTTATTAAATACTAAACTGTAAATTATTAGCTATATTTGTACATCAAATAAATACTAATCTAATTTCGACATTTTTAGTGGGTTTTGAATTTTTCATTATTTATGGGGTATTTATAAACATATTTTCGGAAGGTTTTCATATTTATTAGTAAGTTTAAAATATATTTCTAGAAATACCTATGAAAAAAAAACATCAATCTATTTATAATTATTGTTTGTTTTAATAAGATCTAAGCAGATTATTATATTATATTAAATTCATAATGAAAAATGTATTAATACCTAATAATATATATGTAAAATATAATAATATAAATAATTATTTGAATATATTTTATTTTATTGTAATACAAAAATATTCCTATTAAATTTATTTTATTTTATATTTATTAAAAATAAAAAAAACAATAATGATTATAAATGCATTTTCTAAGCCATGTGGAGCTTATAAGTTATATATATACATATATATAGATACATTTTTTATGGCATTAAAATTCGAGCCATAGTAATGCACGTGTATATTTATTTATACACAATATAAATGAAAAAATACTGTTTATTTCTCCTCACTGATGTTTAATCCATAACAAGCTTTTAGTTTTTATGCGGTTTGCACAAAAATTTTATTAAAATTTATAAAACGCAGTTTTTTAAAAGAAAAAAAATACTTTTCACTGTATAAAGATCGAAAACTTATATTGTAATTATTTTTTCATATTATTATTATTGTTATAATTTTTTTTTTTTTTTAATGACCTTCTGTTAAAAGTAATTTTGACATTTCAGTTTTTCTTCATTTTCTTTATGTCATCCTTAAAAAAAGCAACCAAAGATAAAACAAATTATGTACAGAACTACACGAAACTGCACAGAAATGTCTTTTACATTTTTAATATTATGGTATTTTTACGTCCAAATGAATTATAAATTTTGAAAAATTGTAAACTTTTTCTTACTATTGTTATCATTTTAAATTACATTTTACATTCTCGTTACTTAATAACGATTAGTGCAATTTGGAAAATTTTTAGATGTTTTTCTAAACACATTTTTCCTAAATCAACAATCAATTTAAATATTTTTGGTTAAGAGAATGCTATACATGCGTTTTAACGGCATACACGTTCTCGTTTTTTAAGCACAACTTTTTCTCCTATTTACTGTAAATTCAAAATTTAAAAAGAAAATAATAGATGAGAATGTTTACTCTGGACTGACATTGAGTTTTTAGTTAAAACAATTTATTTAAATTATTATTAAAATTTGAAAACTTTATGTTTTCAAATCACAAATTTTAGATGTTTAAATTGTTGTTTATGGAACAAAAACACTATATGCTCGGTTTTTGTTTAAGTCCTCGTATATTATTTAGTGTAAGCGCCTCTCTTTACGATAAGTTGGTATCGAACTGTGATCAAAAGGTTACGCGTAGATTTTGAACAAACATCGTGATTACACAACAGTAAAAAAGGTATAGATATGAGACTATATTTTTGAAATATATTTTAACATTTTTTAATTGTTAAATATCTATTATTAAAAAAACTTCTTATTAAAATTTCCCTATACGTAGTCCCTTGAAAAAAAATTGGTAAACAAATGGAAATTCTGAAAATGCAAAAGTTATTTTCAACAATAATCCATTATACTTTGGGTAGTTTATCCGCGGGAAATTAATAAGTTATCGAATTAAAAACATAAATACACTTATAATGGTCGTTTAAAAATCGATATCGTTACCGTATAATATTACTTTACGAGAGCAGTTGGAAATGTTAAAATTTGAAACTCGGATACCGACCAGTCGGCCGGTAGTAGAGGAAAAGCACGGTTTCGTACGGTTACAATATTATCATTGCATTCCAAAGAGATTCGTAAGTTTTACACATATATATACGTATATACAAACATTATATTTTAATGTAAACAACTGCAGTCTCGGCTTATCAGATTCAAAAACAACTTCACAATAACAACTTTATTTATTTTATATTATACGTATTACTGTTATACAGATATCCCGGCTATATTTCCCGTACAAAATAATATCGGTTCACGGTCAGTTAACCGTGCATCGGGAGTATTCGACTGGCAGTACGCCATTACTAGATTGCGTCGATAAGTTTATACGATCTATAGCAGTCGCGGTATTTATTTACTGTTTTTTTTCTCTCTTCTTCTTCAAATGTAATCAAATCTTAAAGCGTAATATTCACCAAGTTTCAATAGACGATGTGCAATTATAATCTGCTAATAACATAATACATTGCATACCTATGTTCATACGAATATAAAATATGGAATAGAGATGAATATTGAGTGGTATTTGATCGTACAAATTGTATAATACTATATGTAGAATCGACACTCGAGAAATTCCTTTGTTTCGTGTGTTTCGTTTTCCATGATCTTAAAATCGGCTGTTTATTTCTTATCAGTGTAAAGCGTACTACGCGTACTATAATTGTTCGCATATTGCGTGTTAAAATCGTAGTCTCAGAGTTGAGCGTGATACAAAAAAAACATCATGATACACGATTTATTACATTTTGGGTCCCTTGATACAAAATACATGGCACATTTCATTTGTAGAAAAGATACAAGGTATTCTCAAAAATACAATATGATTATTTTATAATGAAAATTGTTGTTAATTATCATAATTTTATAAAAATAAAAATATATGTTATGTTAAATATTTCTTTAAAGTAACAGTATACAAATAAAATATATCATATTATACCTAATATAATCAGAAAAATAAAAATAAATGTTTAAAACAGTTATCTTGTTGTCATATAGATATCATAATATTTTTATAGGAGTGTGAAATAATAAAGTAATTGAATATTATCTGATTGTGATTTTACTCAAAACATTGCATAATTACATAAAAATAATTCATTTTTGAAATACTATATAATTATAGGTTATATATATATATATATATATATATATATTAATAGTAGGTAATATTTTTAATTATAATATTTCGAGTCATATCCGTGTTCAAGTACATTTGATATATTATGATTATACAATTACATTATAAGCTAAAACGTATAAAAATTAGTCGGAAACAAATATTTTACCATTTCGTGACATAACGGTACCTAATGAAATTCGAGTTTGAAAATCTAAAATAAATTAAATTAAAAAAATTAAGTTACTGTAAAATTGAATATAATGAATATATTTTTATTTTTGATCGTTCGATGTATCTTGTATCTTTTCGCATATATATATATATATATATATATATATATATATATACATGATGCTGTAAAAAATGTGTCTAGATACAAGATATAAGATACTTTCACAGTATGTATTATTATCCAAGATACAAGAAACGTTTGTATTATTTAAAGTTTTACACATTGTTTAAAAATGATGAAAGTTACATCAATGACTCTAGTTACTTTTGAATTAAAAATGCAATGTAACGCTATTATTTTTTATGTTTTTTGTAACAAAAAAAGTAATCTAGTTCTCTATTTATTTTATACAGGGGTGGCTCCAGAGATTTGGTTAGAGGATAGGGACTAAGTCATAATTTTCAAAAAAATATGATAACAAAAAGAATAACAATTTTTAAAACATAAATTTGAACTGTCTGTTTTTAGTTTTAGCAAAAATATCAATAATATGATCTATTTGATCTAAAAGATCCATTTTATTACATACATTAATAAGACATAATGCTCATTGACTACCTTCAGTCATTCTTGAACGAAGCCACGTTTTAACTCTCTTAAGTTTAGAGAAACTTATTTCGGAAGAGACAACGCTTACTGGTAGAGTATCAAATACTTGTATTAAAATACAATATATACTTATAATGTACAAAAAAATGTTTAGAAAAATACCGGCTTGGAGGGGATCCGCTTCCCCTAGAGCCTCCCCTTGGAGCCGTCCCTGATTTTGTAACTAACTAGACAGTAACGCAACCTAGTTACTTTTTGAAAGTAACTTACTTAACTCTGATAATAGACAATACGTTCATTATCTATATAGGCATTTTATATTCGTGTAAATCTGTCGGACGCTAAGATGAAAACGAAAAATCATGTAGCTAACATCGCGTTCGCAGACAGGCGTATCACTTTAATTAAACAATCTTTTTTAGTGGTTGAGTTTCTAAGGCCCCGGAGAAGTGTAAGTGTATTATAAAATATCAACTAAACCGGAAAAAAGTGAGCAACGAAAGTTTTGCATGATAGTACCTCCTCTAAAAACAAGTATTATCTCGTATTGAAATCTTTTTTTATCTCACGATTCCATGGTTAAAAATAGTACGTTCCATGATAAGTGATAATATTATTTAGTATTTATCGTTGAGCTCGAGCTAACAGTACTACAAATTATAGTTGTTAATTTACTTTGCATTGACCGCCATGTTGTGGTCATTCTAACTCGTTTTTTTCCTGGCTTCTGGAGGGCTATTAAAATAAGAGTTATATATAAACTCTTTAAAAATTTATCATCAATTTATTTATTTCTCAGAAAAACATATTTTTATGGCCATTTTTAAATTTAAAAACAATCAGTTGTGGACTTTCGTGAATGAATATACAACACACGTGTTTTCGCCATTTATATTTTTATTCGCGAAATTTCATTCCGGAAGTTATTTTTTCTGAAATTGTCCCGATATTAGACAATGGTTTTTTAATTATGAAAATCATTCAAACGTACATATTTTCATAAAATCGTACTGGTCTGCCGTTACACCGTATAAAATAACGTTTTTATTTTCGGAAAATTTTCTTTTCAATTACACGCTTACCCAACGACCTATAGTAGCGAAACCTCCACTATCGGCCCGGCGCACCTCGACCGACGGGTGTCGTCTGCAGGTTCACGAACAGTGTAATTTAATTTTTGAACCATTATAATATTTGCGATTGACTTCACAAGCTCTTAGGGTGTCTGGACGGTGTTAGGTTCAATACACGAACCGTGGAAATGTGTAAATATTGTCAAAAACTTTCTGCGCACGAGCGGTTTATTATAAACCCTGCAGTGCATAATTGACCGTTCAAAGTTTAAGTGTTGAACCACGCGTGTTTATAAGTGACAGATTCAGAGCAGCTGGATTTCAAGAGAGGGGGTGTAGAAAAGTCTGCCAACTTTCATTAGATGTTCAAATATAATATGTAAAATACAATAAAACAAATGGTCGGGGGGAAAATGCTGCTAACTGTAGTAGATTATTGCTATATAAGTTTATTTATAACTGTCAATTATACACTTTACGCGTGGCTAACTGGAATTTTTGACGTCCAAAGAAAATACGGAAATAATGAGCGAAAAATAAAGTCCGATCGTATACATTGTGCGCGTTGCAAGTGCACATCGCGCCGCCGCCGCCGCCGCCGCCTGCACAGATTACAATAATTGTAAAAATATAACAGATATTTCAAACCTCTCAAAATCGTACGCACGGCGATCGATCCCCGAACTATATTTCTATATGCCGATTATTATTTTAATAACAATAAAAGCCGTGGACTGATTTTCGACAAACTATAACATACAAGTAGTACACAAATAAGAAATTATTATTATTATATTATATAGACGGACATAATTTTATTTTATTTTCTCGAGAATAAAAAAAGGAAGGGTACAAATTAGTTAGAAACAATGCGACGAACAAACGGTTGATTTTTATCGTGATTAGTGAAAGATTTAGGGCTGTGGAAAAGAACAGACCGACGTGTGTAGCGAGAAGGAGTTTTAAAATGAATTTGTGATGATAACGCCGGAAGGTCGACCTTTACCATTTATAGTAAGTTATTGATAAAAGTTCAGTGTTAGCCGTTTGCCTATACGGTCGGCTAAATGCCGAAATGTAGATGTACCGAAATAGGCGAATAACTATGAGGAGGGGGCAAAAACTTTAAGTAAATAGCAGGCAAACTAATAATTTTCGTTTAACCCTTTTATCATTCGTAATCCAAATGTAAAGGAGATGAGTTTGAGGTTGAAACGCGCGTCGAATGCACTTGTAAAGAGAATATATGGATGACTTTCCGGAATGTTTAAAAAGAAAATAGAAAAACGTTGAATTATATATTTTATGATTAACTTACTTTAAGACTTATTCATTAACGGTTTAGATTACGAAAACGTGAATATTCAGGATCGTGTGTCCACCAATTGAATACGAACTTCATATTGAAATTCACCGCTATTATTTATATTTTATGTATTTATTTATCGATTCCACAGAACGCGTGCACCTAGGTACATCTGACCTATTTTGAACTATGACTATTTTTAAAATACTTTTCACTTGCGTAAATCAAAATGATTCAATTGTTAAGAGAACGTCGTACCTCCCGACTTGTAGTGCAAAAACATGTCTACGCAGAATGACGATAATTCGTTTCGCAGTGGTTTAAGAACAAAATCACCTATTATATATTCGAAAGTCAACAACATTTGGGAGAGAACTTCATATTTCTGTTAGAAAATAATACCTATTAAAAAAAAGTTACAGCAGTTTAAAAAACTAAATAAAAAAAAAAATGATTTTTGAACGTTAGATTGAATGCTATAAATATTTAGTTTATTGAAAAAACGACATGACATAATATACCCTCCAAATAGTGTTGTTAACTTTCGATTTTATATAGGTGTTTTTGCTCTTAAATCACTGGGAAACGAATAAACGTAATTTTTTTTTTTAACAAATATCGCAATTACACGACGCGAGACTATTTTTAAATTAATTTCAAAATATATTTAAATTATTGGATTTTAATTTTTCTTAATTATATTTCCGAATAGTCGCCCATACGAAATACCCATGCAGAAATCGGGGTGTATGACGTCCGCTCCTCAAATGTTCGTTATTCGGAAAACTTCTCGAAAATCGGACGTACGCAGAACAACCCTCCACCCGACAGTGAAAAATTGACGGAATCGCGTTTTATAAACCCTCACGTGCGCGTTCCGCAGAGCGTATACGGTGTTCACGGTTTCCGTATCTCGTGACATCACCACGAATTTCCGGCGATTTATACGAAACAAACTCGCCCGAAATACGGTGTAATATTATTATTATTATTATCGTTGTTCGAAATATTACCGTCGGAATTATAATTCGTGCGAGTTTTATCGCGACAACTTCGCACATAACCGGGCGCGCGAGCGTATAGACAAAAATACGACAGCACCGGGAGAGTAATATAATAATAATAATAATAATAATAATAATAATAATAATATTGTTGATTTTGATAATTTCAAAAGCGCAAAAACTATTATCAACTCGGCTCGGTCTTTTTGGTCGATAAAAGACAAACAAAAAGTTTCCAAAGGCCAATTTAAACTTCGATAGTGTCTATAATATAGTCGACTATACATATATTACATATATATATATATGGTATTGTCCTTATATGCTGCACGGTCGCCACCGGCGATTTTGTACTATATCGGAGTATATATATATATATATATACGGTGTCCACTAAACTAAAATCCAATCAATTTGCAACGAACAATGTTTGCGAGTTGATAGTAAAACGGGGTGAGGGAGGGAAAGAAAAATAAATCCTTTAATAGGATACCGTTAACCCGTTTTTTTAATGGGTTGTGTATGGGCAAATTTTATGAAATTTTATTAAAAATGAAAATCCGACGGTTCAAAAACATTTCAGCGTATTTCAAAAGCAATTAAAAAATAGTTTTGTGTCCGTTTTCTTTTTTCAACCGTCGTGTAACCGCGATATTGGTTTTTAACCCCGTCCCCCGTCCCCGATGTATTACGTGAACTCAAAACACGCCGGGGGCTACAATCAAAATGAAAAACCACAAATATCGTGTTTATTACATTAGACGAGGACCTAATCGACGACGTATAGTGTGTTTGTATTCTTTCGCACGACTCGTCTCGTTTAATATAAATAAAAGTGTTACGGAACCGTACATGCGAGTTTTGCGGGCGAATATCACTGAATTTAAAATAAGTCTATAAAAAAAATATATTTATATATAACCGTTACATCACGGATCCTGCGTGTGGCATAAAAATTTGGTCATATCGTTTCGATCGTAGCCCCGGTGTTTTATGCGCGCGTAAAACTAGTTTTTGGTCTCTGACTTTGGACGTGTATCGTCATTTTAAGGTTAAAAAATGGAAAATGAAAAAAAACGGTTTTTGTTAACCAATATTTCGGGAGATGTACGATGTGAAAACGATAATGAACACTATCGGGGCAGTCTGAAATATGTTCAATATTAAAATTATATGCAGTCGAGGAATATGGAATGATTATTTATATATATATATATGGTTTTACGTGACATTATGACGTATACACTGTTGGACCAATGTCTACCGAACGAATTCTTATCAGTGTCCATTTCGATTTATCTGTTCTATAGCTGACGTTTAAAATGCAATTAATGCACTTACGCATAGCGTTTACCATCAATCTGCACTATCGCACCGAGGTTGCACTTGAATAGTTCACTGATAATTGCTGATTACCGCGATCAGTGTTGCGATTGTGTGCAATAGCAGACCAAACACGCGTTTCATTATCAAATCATAATTTCAATTACATTTTAAATTTTTGGTAAAAGATTTATGGATATTTCGGATAAAATGTGATTTTAGTGACTTCATCGTGTTCATATAGCATTCCCTACGCGGAAAATAATTTTCTAGAGAACATTTTCTTTTTATCATTCACATTGAATACGAAATGTCATAATTGTAAATTTAAGTATAGTAGTTATATGTATCAAAGTGTAAAACGTTTAGATATTCGTTTTTTCGATAATATATACTAGGTTATTGCAGTTGTATCCCCACTCTATAGTATTATTACTTGAAGAAATTAAAATGGCAGCGTAAGGGGCGATGTTTTGATTGGCTGATAAAATATCAGAATTGGCGGACGATAGATTTAATGTATCTATTATGTAATATAAACTATAAATCACTAATAATTGTAAAATAACTTTATTGATTATGTATATTTAACAAATAAACCGAATATTTTGTTCATTCTAACTGTATATTATTGTATTTATTTAAATTTATTTTATATGTAATTGATAGCTATCATTCTGTGGTAATGATAAGAACCTTTACCCTTACGCAGCCATTTTATTGTTGTGATAACAACAGAGGCTATTTGCAATAACCTAGTATACCTATTTCAACCAGTCATCGATGTTTATTTATTATAATAATGATAAAACTCGTGCGATTATCACCGCACCGAGTGCAAATAATATTGTTACGTATAGTAGTGCAGTAGCCGGGAAACACGAAATTAGTAGTAATTCGGTGCGCACCAATAAAATGTGCACTATTGCAGTCGGCGCAGTTAGGTGGCATACGCTATTATATTGTGTGTGCATAGCCGGCATAGATGGTGTCATAAAACATTTAAAATTTAAAATTATCATTTTATAACCGTTTGATCGTGACATGTGTTTTGATTGCAGATCCGAACGCCGCCAGCAACACCTACTCCGCCATTTTCTACGCCGCCGCTTTCTACTGGATTTTCAAAATGATCGTTTTCTAAACGACACCGGATGACGTCGAACAACAATTATTATACGAATATAAAACGAAACCCTCTAGTCCACAATAATAATATTAACTGTGTAGTGTTAAATTTCCAAAATATGATTTCGTTTCGCCAAATAGAAGAAAAATAAATGCATATTTTCCATTTTATTCCACTTACAATATTAAGCCAAAACTCAATCGTGCAAATGTCGTATTCTGTAGACTCGTCGATCGAATAACTCCAAATATCGATTACCTAGCGAGAATTGATACCTACAGGATGGCCAGGACGACACGGATCGTTATTCGTCTAGTCCATTTAGTCACATCCTGAATATCTCTGTCGAGCGACAATTATTTATACCTACTTAAATATTTAATCGTTCAAAAATTAGGCACAAAAAAAAAAGTAGGATTCAAAATTCGTGTTTCGGGTTTTTTTTTATTTTTTCCAATCGTGGTACTTATGCAATTTAATAAAAATTCATAAAATAAAATGTAGATACATATTATTATTTTCATTGACTCGTTTTTTCGGTAAGTCATTTAAATGGTCATGTAATAAACGATAAAACTATTTTAACGTTTATTACCTTAAAATATAAAAAACTATATATATATATATATACGTTTATTATAATATCGAACTCGCTGTATATTTTCTCGTAATATTATCGTTTTTTCCCCCTTGCGCTTCATTATCAGATAATATATAATATTATGTACGTACACCTAACCTATAAAAAATTCGTGTTTTATAAAATGTGTTGTCGCCTCGAATAATCGCGGTAGTCAACGCGGTATCCGAGACGATTTCATATATTCCCATAAAACCAAAATACTATTTATATGTATACATTCTATATACTAATATTATTACACTATTATTATCACTATTATTATTATTATTATTATTATCATTTTTATTATTATGATAATTTATTATTATATTAATTTTTATTATATAAAATCATTATTTATTGTGTGTATTATCAATATTTATAGTAGGTACCAATAGAGTAGTCAATTCCTATACGATTTTTATGTAGTGTGTAGAAAATATCAATAACGATGGTAATCATTTTGTTGGTTGTTTACGTGGTTTTTTTTTTCCATTTTTTGTATATAACCTATCGGGAACATTGTTAACAGCTGATTCGTTGTGTATTACCATAAAATTACGCTTACCTAAAAAATACTTATACCACTATTATAATATAAATATATATGTTATATGTGTAATATTTAAGATATTGTTTATCCAAATAGGAGTGATTTTTTTTTTTTTTATTATTATTATTATTATTATTGTAATTCAGGATATTATGCAGGTCGGCTGGTTTTTTGCAATCAGTGTAATGTTTTTGATCACTGCCACGGGTTATTCGGTGCGCACAACATGGTGGCTCGAAAAATAGAAACTCTGAAACGCTGACAAGGGAAAAAAATATCGTATTAAATAACTCGAAACATATTACAAGCACCACGATTTTCACTCGTTCGATGTAGGTACTCTACCCACCACGGAAAACCGATTCTATCGTATTACGCACATACCTATAGTTTTACTGTCTTTTAACCCAAAACGTCATTTCAATTTATAGATTTTCCGAATATAGCCTATATAAACTATAACCGGTTTACTAGAATATTGCTGATTATTTCCAGATTATCAGATGAAACTTTTGATTTTAGTTTTTTTTTTTTTTTTTTTTTTTTTTTTGTCAACGGAGATATATCTTTTCGGCACCATAATGGTAACAGCCGTACGCCACACTACCGTGAAACACATTTGCAAAAACAAAAACCAAAAAAAAACATATTTGTTTTTTATTTTTTTAAATGAGATATTATTTATAAATTTATATATATATTATATTATATAGGCAACAAGAGGGAAAACGGCGCCGAGAGTGTTATTTTTTATAAATATTAGTATGCTTAAATTATAGACAGACAAATATATCTAACAAATAACACTCTCAGCGCCGTTTTTTTTTTTTTTTTGTTGCTTTTTCTACCTTATATATTATGTATATATATATACATTTGTATATAATATTTTATTAATAATTTTTTAATTGTTCGATTTATATATTAAAATTCGAAATCATTTTAACGTGTAATAATTAACGGCGATTATTGAACTTTGTACATTTACCTGTATTTTTTAATCGACCATTTTTTCAACATTTTTATCGTTTATTATATTCTAGATAGTGTAACTTACTAATTGTATACGATTTACTGTAACGTCATGTAGGAGCTAATGATTTTTTTTTTTTTTACTTTTCGATTCACTTTACATTTTCAACTGGCCGTCGCCGTCGTCGCATTTTATGTAGGTAAATAATATATTATGCGGAAACTCACGAGCAACAAACGGACGAAATATATAACTGTAATAATAATATTATTATTATTATTGTCATTATCATACTCATGAATGATATTGTTCGCGAGATAACTTTGTTCGGGCGTATTTCGGAGAAACGGAGGGGAACACTGCCGTAGGGAAATCCCGTTGTCACTGTCTAGCAGGTATTAAATTACTTGCCGCCAGCACACCCGGCAGGGACGGGAAAGAAAGAAGACATGGCGACGATATTTGTTGTTTTTTTTTTTTTTTCTGTTGAGAAAGTGAAAGGAGACGAGAAAGGTCGCGTGAAAATTACGTTAGCTCTGGAAAATGGTGGGCAGTGAAATAAGCGTGGAAAGAAAAATAGATAGGGGGAAAAAAAGAAAAAACCCCTACAACAAAAGCTACGATGACGGCGGCGGCGGGTTTACCCCGAGTCAACAACCACGCGGTAACCTAACCTACGACGGCTTTTATGAATAATAATTTCGTCATGCAGTAATCGTTTTATATATATATATATATATATATATTTACCTTCTCAGATTCCCAGAGCCTTTTTATTTCACTAATTTCATCACTGTCTCGTGATTTCACTTCCACTCGTACCTTCGAGCCGTCGGTCATCACGTGTTCTAAAAATAGTGCACTTTTTTTATTTATTTTTTTTTTTTACCAAAAACGGTTTTTCGATGAGAAAATTGTAGTTTTCTAAAAACTGATAACTTACAAATTAGAGGGGCCAACGTAGAAACGCGTAGAAAGTCTCACTATACCATCAGCACAGAAATTTATTGGATCTATTTTCGCACAAGACCCAGACGTATTATAATATAATATAATATTCAACGTTCGTTTCTCTACGTTTTATCGTCTTTAGAATTTCACCATGGTCTATAGTATTTATTATTTTAATTAACGATGAATCAAATTAGCAGAAAGAATAACAAGTATTATTAGCCATTACGTAAGATTTATTAATAAAATATTTACAATCTTAATAACACAGAAAACACAGGAATCTAACACGTTTGAATAGCCCGTTTCATCGTAATCTTGTAAAATATATTACCATGATACAAATATTACATAATAAAAACAAATGAAAAATCGTTTTGTTTACGATCTTTTATTACACAAATCTGGAAATCATCGTTGAAACCGATGGAATTCATTTCGTAGTGTTCAGGCTGATGCGTTTACTGGTATATACTGGTATTAAATTCTTGTTCGAAATATTTACATTTTATTTACGGTTGGTGTCACGTATTTTATTTTATTATTTTTTTTTTCTCATCCGTTGTCAGAGAACTGCTATCGTCTCTTTTTCGATATTCATCAATTTAAAAAATGTCTTTTCAGTTTCCGCAACGCACATACTACGCGCGCGTATAATTAAAACCGAATCGAGCAGCGTTCTCCCGAAAATTTCTCCCCGCTCCTTCTCCTTCTCTCGATGATTAATTTGCAATTTTTTTTTTTTTCGATAAACGTACCGTTTTTTTCTTCTTCGATTTATCACGTCAGAGGAAACACCTACCTCATAGCACTCGGTTTCTGTCCGATCCCAATCCAATATGTGTTTATAGTATTATGTATATTGTACATTGTACATATGAACATACGATAAACGAATTCGATTCGGACTAGAATATAAAATATAACAACTCCTGCTACTCCTCCAAAGTATCATGTTCGACCTCGTTCTCTTTTTGTTCTCCCCCCCTCCCAAAAAAAAACGACCTACCGTGGTCGTCCAGCACTCGATATATGACCCTCCCTCGAGGAAAATCTCTTTTTGTCGGAAATCCGAATTTTCACCCCCCCCCCCCACCCACCACGAACATGCCCCGCCCATCACCACTCGTCCGAGAGTGATAACGGGTTATCTGCGTTTCTCTCTTTAACCGCAGGCCTCTTTGGCACCGGCCGTTGGTTCGAAAACGTACCATTAATAATAATAGATATAATATATACTGTACACGCATCGGTCCTTTCCTATTTATTTATTTTTTTACGACTTGAATACGAGCGGATCTCGAATACGTGTTTTTTTTTTTCGGGACTCTAACCTAAACGCGATTCAATTTCAAAACGAAATTTCCTCCACAGTGACGGGTAAACGTATATACTTGTTGGTTTAAATTTCAGAATCAACAGTCATTACTACGACGGGCACGGTTCTTAAAATCGATCGTAATTTGATTAAAATCCCTTCTGAACGTAAATTCTAAAAAAAAAAAATTAATTATTTTTATGATATTAAAATTAATTGAAAAAAACATCGACGCGTGGGCAATATCGTTGTCAACGCGAACACGTCCGTGTCCGTGGTAAATGTATTTTACCGATATCGATAATATGTATTACGTTGTACAACCACAGATTAAATGAAACCAGATTGTGCACTCGGGCTCAGAATAATACAATCGTGAATAAAATGCTGTGATTGGGTGCCCGCAAAGTGGCGTATCCATAGTTGCAATATTTAAATTTATTGTACGCTTCATTTACAATATATTTACTATACACTGACCGATTTAATCTATAAATCTTGAACGTTATTTACTGTTCATAAATGATAATAAATAATATTAAGATTTAAATCATTAGAAAAAAAAAGTCTTTTAGATTCTAACATGTGGTAACACTAATTTGGGAGCTCGATAGTAACAACTATCGAATTCGATTTTTTTTCATCGAGTGCACAATCTGGTTTCATTTAATCTGTGGTACAACGATAGTGAGTTATGATGTGCATTTGTTTTTATCGCCCAAACACATTTCTATCGCACGATATTGTCGGATCGTCAATACGGAAATCGGTCAAAAGTCCCGGGATAAAACGATCGGGTATCTGCTTGGGTTTGTCGTGAAATGTCGTTATCATTTTCGGTCACGTAAAATGCGTTTTTTTTTTTTTTTTTAATCCGTTTAAACCGCGACGCGGTTGTCTCGATTTTTCAAAATTTTAATTTTGTAAACCGTTTGTACCATTTTGGCAATTGAATGTTATATTATATTGCTAATAGCCATATAATCGGTCCGTTAAACTAAAACGAGTATGTATGTATACAATACTTGACGAACGGTTTTTACAAAACGTATCGATTTACATTGTATATAATATTGTTACTGAACAAAATAAAAACCGTTTGATTTCGTATTTTTTAGTGGTGTCGGTCTGATCGCACGAATATTTCATAAAATAATCGTTTAAATATAATTAATATAATATTAATTATTAACTGCACCGTGTACTTTTAAAATTTATTTATATTATAATAATAATAATACGAGTGTGTGTTTTGTGGATTTATTATATATTATATATATTGTAGCTGTTTTTTTTTTTTTTTTTTTTTTTTTTATCATGTATTCGCCGTCTCTGAAAAAAGGAATACTTATCGATTTATTATTATTTAAAAAAAAAAATAAAATTATATAAATTACCTATATATGAAAAACGGATATGGGTTAAAAAAAATTAAAATTTATATATATTACCTATCTGTTTCGTTCATCGTATAAGTATTCCGGTCGGACGTGGCGAGTAGTTTTTCATGGCGCCATGTTTACCTATATACTCATTATAATTACTCACGATTTTAGTATAAAATATATTAATATAATTAATATATATATATATATATATAGAGCTCTGATTACAGGCACTGCGCCTATATTATATTATTGTATTGATATTAATATATAGTTTTCTAGACACTATAGTATATAGTTGTAGTAGTCGTTTGTATTTGGTGGCGATTTGTAGTCTTAAATTTATTCGTGTATTCGCATAAAACCGTATAATATATATATATATGTATGATTATATTTATTATTATATCTATCGTATATGTTAATCGTACTTACTTCTTTGAAACAATATACTGTCTCTTATATAATGACTTACATCTATTTTGGAATATAATTCAATAAATATAATATTTAAAAAAAAAAAAACAAAACGTCAACGTGTTTTTTTTTTTTTTTTTAACGAAATACACATAGTTCGGTTCCCAACGTTCCCGTGTACAATATGATAATATGTGTGCGATCCTGTTGTCTCTCGTAAAATTGACAATAAACGTTTATTGCCGCGCGCCCGCTACATCACATAATATACGAACATTTTGGTGTTAGATAATCAAAAAAACCAAAAAAAAAACCAAAAACCTAAAACCAAAAACCAAAAAAAAAAACGCCATTTCACGGGTAGAACAACGACGAAAAAATTACTCTCTCGGAGAACGAGAGTTCAATACGTGAATAATTTTATTGTTCCGCCGCGGAAATTGGCCCGTCGCGAGCGACCCCACCCACACCCCCCTCCAGCCGGCCGGGGCATAATTTATCGTTTTCTCTTGGCACGTGTAGACGAAATATTATGTGCGTTGTCAAGTGTGCGCCATTTTCAAAAATGTCGTGTAAATCATTCGTACGGCTACGAGAATAACGCGAATATTCACCGTAACGGTAATAGACAACGAGACTACCGTATATACAGTCCATATATAATATAGCTTTATTTTTTTTTTTTACAAAACGGTTATTTTCGCCTCGAACGTCCTTAGACAGTACGTCTCGTGTACCGGCCGTGGTCGAAATATACTATAGGTTATGTTCCGAATAGCCTCGGTTGTTATCGTAAAAACAAAATGGCAGCGTAAAGGTTACCGTAGAATGATGGCTATCAATAATATATGTATTATATATAAAATCGATTTAAATGAAATACATACAATATACGGTTTCAACGAACAAAAAACATTCGATTCATTCGTTAAATATACATAATCAATAAAGTTATTTTACAATAATTATTAGTAATTTATTACTTTATAATATGTTGTCGGTCCAATCAAAACGTCGCCCCTTTACGCTGCCATTGTAATTTCTTCCAGTGATAATATACTACTATAGAGAGGGGGCACGACTGCGATAACCTAGTATGTTTCAGCCGGCGGACGGCGGTTGACCGAAAGATGATAAAGAATCACTGAGTGATAAAGATCCCAGTTCGAAGAAGTACTGCCAACTATTGCCAACAAAAATCCTATTCGTATTACCATATAATATTAGCAATATATGGTATTGGCGTTTATCCCGCAATATCTTAACGAGTTATACATGGGACATCAGTTTTATTATTTTAATTTTTCGTATTGCTCACGTGCAATTACTCGTATTTTTATTATTATTATATAACTTAAGCGTAACGAAAAAGTATACTCATCTTTAATAGTTTGTCTCCTCCACGGGACACATCAAACGTGCTAATAAATTATATCAAATTACATCGTAATTCATAATCAGAATATTCTGTGATTAGTATACAACTATATATTGTATACTGTTATCAGAGATATTAAATAATAAATCAATACATACATTGACAATAAAATAAAGTACGAATTCCAATTCATGGAATAAGGATACAATGTATGATTTCTGTTTGCTGCTGGTTTTACGTTCATCGCGTTCACATTTCATACATAATATAGTCATATATATATTATTTTGTGATATAGTGTTGCTTATCAAACAAATAAAAACTATTTTCATATCGTTTTTAAATATTTCTAAGTTGGCAACTGATTCGACTCGACCATTTTTCAGCCGATGCGAATATCTTCTTTCGGTCAACTGCCCCCGATCCTATTTCAACCATGGTCGTACCTAGACATTTTCAACGAAACACATCTCTCGCAATAGCGTTTTCTCATTTTTCTCAACATACAAAACGTGTTAGGAACACAAAACCAAAAAAAACCAAATAATAAACGAATTATAGTTAATAATATTATCTACCGAGACACACGTAGATTTTTTTTCCATATATTCATTTTTTCAAGGTTTATTGAAATAAATCGAAAACAACCAATTCTTAACAACTCATAGAACGTCATTAGGTAGGTAGGTACTCATTACACAGCGAAAATATATCTTTTTACGATATTCCATCAATAGTGTCGTTAAAAAGGACAAATGCGCGAACATGGTTTTTTTTTAACAAATATGGCACTTACACAACAACAAAAACAACAAAAAAAGGTATTGACACTGAGCTATTTTTAAATTACTTTCAAAATATATTCGAATATTGGGATTGTCATATTTCTTGAAATTTCATAAAAATTGCCTATAAACCTCTTCAAAATTTGGTGTACTATGTCCTCAACGGGTCATTTAGTCGCAAGTGATCGAAATTTGAGATATCATATTAAATATTACATTTAAAAAAATTATTATGTGCTGGTAAAAGAATACGCGTTTAAAAGCGATAAAGAGCTTTCGGCCGATAATATTTAATACTATAACCAGCAGAATATTTGACAAAATTACCCTCATGGTTCCCTGTAGTTGTAAATAATAAATGGAAAATGTTTCTTCGTGTTCCCGTCGTCGTTTTCGTTTTTTAAAATGACGGTATCCCAAAACGACATTTTTTTTCTTTTGAAATGCATGTTTTCTATCCACTTTTTTTTTTTTTACCGATAAATATCCATTATATAAAGCTATACGATTTTCATTGATAAACGACGAATAGTATTGAAGTTTTTCCACATAGAAATTAACATGATCGTTATAAAATATTCCGAACTAAAATTAAAACAATACAGATGCAGATAAACAATTACATTCGAAAAACGATTCCGAGGTATATAGCATATAATTTTCCAATATCTATGAAAATTTCCATTTTTTTTTTACGCTTAAGAGGAATAATTTTTAAATCTAAAATTCACTTTAAAAGTCCTTTACATTGAATTAATATACAACGGGTATACCAACCTGGATTTTTACCTGAAAATTTGTGTTTGACTCTTTTGATCTAAAAAAAAAAAATTACACATGCATTAGATATAATATATACATATAATCATATACATGATTTATTGTAAAAACAAAAAAATAAAATATAAATTTAAATTTAAATATGTAATTAAAATCATATTTATAAAAACACTATCTACCCGCTATAGCGTGATACCGTGTATTTTTGCATATACCTATACCGGTGACGTTTGAAGATTTTCACACTATACGTATTGTCAGGTAAGTGTAATTTATATTTAAATTTTATTTTTAAAAATTGTGCGTCTAAAATATATATCTACTTAAAAAAAATAAATAAATAAATAAATAAAAAAAGTTCAAGAAAATCATAAATCTAGTGGGCCTAACCACGGTTCGAATACACGAACATACAATGAACATATTTAAAAGGTAAATGGGAAGCCAATAAATTAGTTTGAGGTCACTCCATGATTATTACTTTGGTCCTGCGGGGTCCTGTGGGAAAATCCTAGTTATATATTAGTAGGCATTGAACGTAACTTATTTAAATTTATATTAAAAAAAAATAAATAAAAAAAATAAAACACGATTGTGTGTGCAATTTTTTTCCCCCGTTCTTTACGGCTTTTTTTTTTTTTGTTTTATTTAGCACCATATAAACTATTATATAAATTCTTTTTTTCCGTAAAACGTACTATCATACCTACAAAGATAATAAAAAAAAAAAAACAAAAAACTAAAAATATGAAATGAAAAATGTAATTAACGTGACCTGTTTAGCTTGAAAATTACATTAATACGTGCGATATTAAATAACAATTCCAATACATATATTTATATATATATAATGTATATTATAAATAAAAAGAACCGGTCAGTAAGGGATGTGGAATTACTTCGTTCGTTCTGTATAGGAATTCGAAATCAAGGATAAATCTTTTTTTTTTGATAAAACGATTTTTTCATTGGACCTTATATGGGTATTATTATTAGAATTTATGTCTTATAAAAAAAATACCACGTCAATATATATACACAGTAGGGTATTCGTTAACAATAGATGATAAAAAAAAAATATCAACATTATTTTTGGCTCACCCCCTAAAAACTTGTATAAAAATAAACTAGGAAAAATTTTGAGTCAATAAAACGAGGTTAACCTGTGTGCCGAATCGTACTTAACTAACTTTAAATCGCCTAGTTCAATGTTTCGATATTTTATGAAAAATTTTTATATTTTCTTAAATATTTTGCAAACTGTTAAGTAAATCGATATTACTTACATTATATGTTTTAAATATAAAACAAAGTTTTCTATAAATTATATTTCAAGAAGTTATTTATATCGTCTACTGTCCGTGAGAAATATTGACTTAAATGTACAAAATTAACGTATCCTAAAAATTTTTATTGTTATAACTTACAAGTAAAAATATTATTGTTAGTGGTAAATAATATTCATTAAATATGAAATATAATCAATATAAGAGTTTATATATTATTGCAATTTTATAAATAATTTTATCTTATCGTATGTTTGTCGTTCAACAAATAAAGTTTATCTTAGGCTCCAACAAAAGTCTAGCGATTTATTCAGTACGAATCGTTTTGTTTTGCGTATCTTGTATATTAAACTTATTTATTTAAGTATTTATAAAATAATTATAATTTATAATAATTAATTAGAGATAAATTTCGAACGTGTCTGTAAAACTTTGAAACGACGAACATATATTTTATTTGAATCTACAGAAACTCAAATTCTAGATTCAAAACTACCATCATTAAAACAAATTTTTTAGGTATTTTTTTTTTTTTTTTTACTTAAGAACCGTAAATTTAAATATTCACCAAAGTGCAAACTTGGTTATTCGAGAATGTATGATATTTTGAAAAAATGCTACAATTCCTACAAATACTATACTGTGTTATAAAGTTGATAAAAATGTACGATAACAGGTGACATTTACAAAAAAAAAAAAAAAAAAATGCTAAAATAATTGGCGAAATTTATCCAAAAAAAAGAAAATTAGTTCATTGTGATGTTGCATAGTCCTTTTGATATTTCGTATATTACACAGTAGGTACTGTAGTAAATATTTGAACTGTAAATTTCAAGTTTCTTATTATTTGTATGAGACTTTTTAAATTTTAGTATAAAACATGCAATTTATCATAACAAAATAACTACTGAAAATTATTTTTTAGTGAATTCTCTAGAAATTTTAGAATTATTCAAACGTTAGCCAGACACCTATGCCTAGGTTGTGTGGAAACTGGTCGAGGTCAATTTGAAATTTGATTTCAGTTTTCCTATGATTTTTCAGATTTCTCTTCCCCACCCCCCCCCCACCCAAAAAAAAAATATTGTTTTATTTAACACGTAGAAAAATTATCACAGGAGATAGAAAAAAATACCGAAATAAAGTATACCGACTATATAGACAAAATTCGCTATCAGAAAGTTCGTGTTCGGTTCGACCTCAAAAATGTGCCGGGTTCTATTTTTTTTTTTTTTTTTTCAATGAATTTTCTTATATTATTATAAAAACAGAGGCAATACTTGAAATTTTTAATTAACAATTAAAGACATGATTTATTGGTATTTTATGTTTGAATATTAATTTAAAATTAAATAAAGATGACCGCACACACTACGACACATATTAACTATATATATATAAATTAACGAAAAATTGGTACCTATATATAGGTATAAGTACATGGAAACAAGGGACGAAAGTGTAATTTATAAAATTTTTTTTTTTCGTTACACCACGTCACCATATAAAATTCCGAATAATGCAATACGTACATGCGACATTGAAGATATTATTGGGTGCAAATTATTAAAATTTCTAGCGTTTAAATTTCCAATTTATATTCATTTTAGGTATATCTTTTCGGTATAATTATTAGTATCATATAATATATGATCCGCGTATAATCCTTATAGTTATAGTCGGTAACCGTGACCAGTTTTCGTGTTATTTTCTCGTTTAAAAAATTTTTTTTCGCGATATTTCCCCTATCAAAGGTTGTGTTTTTCGTTACACGTTTTCGAAAACTACTCGGGAAATCAAAAAATAACGTCTATTATACTGCAGTGTAATATATTGATATATATATATATTGAGTAGAATGGATTGCCTATCGAAAACCTCTATATAATATAAAGTACCACCAAAAGTATACACATACAGACGGGTACGCGAAAAAATGAAAAAGAAAAAAATCAAACGAAAAAACGTCATTGTAAAACCGACAGTTCAATCGCCAAGCTCGGAACGTATAAAACGAATAAATGATTGACTACCGCATGATGGCTGATGTCTGACCGTTCGTTCCGTTTGTTTCGTAATATTTAACGAGTACGTAACTATATATATATACGATAATATTATTTGTTTAATTGAAGTAAATATTATTCAAAATATCGTTATATTAATAATTGTAGTATCATTTTATTTTTTTCGTAATAGTATTTAACGGGCAAGTTAACGATATGTTTTAACTCGTTAAGTTAAGTATTAATTGAAAATAATATTAGTTAAGTTAAATTAAAAGTTACTAGTATATTTTTTTAAAAACTTTTAAAGTTAAAAGTTAACTTTGAAAAAAAAAAAGAGTAACTTAACTTAGTTAAAAGTTAAAATTTCCTAATTAGGAAAAAAAGTCGATATTATATACTATTACCTATAATATCGTAAAAAAATAAAAGAGAATGGTTATTCTTTAAGCTCAATAAGACTACTGGGGACTTGTTCTGCCTGAAAAAGTTTATACATGTAAAAATTTAAATACAACACGTCATTTTAAAACCCGCGCATAAATAAGAAATCGGAAAATGACTTCTAACTGCCAAGATACCTATACATTATTGTTAGATTCACACTAAGCTGGTAGTATAAAATAAGCAGTGCCTATCACTTAAATATATTTTCTATATTGGATACAGACATAAATACCAGCCTCCATGTAGTTAATAAGACCGGGTTCAGCCCAATATCCGTGAACGGCCAACGTTGCGGCGTGTGCGTGAGTGGTACATGGATGCATAACGATTATATTAATATGCTATTGTGTACGTATAGGTACGTACTGAAATTGCATAAAGGTACCAAAAAAATAAAAATCCTCATTCAAAAATTTGCATCGTTCTACGGGCAGATTTAACTTAACTTAAGATACTTTTGTATAAAGTTAAATTGAAGTTAACACGTTAATTAAAAAAAAGTAACTCATTAAGTTAAAAAAGTAAATCTGAAAAAAAAAGTAACGAGTTAAGTAACATAATTAATATTAACTTAACTTTTTGACTTCATTTTAATTTTTAACTCGTTAATGCCCAGCCTTGGTATTTAGCATAATATTAGGTAAGTACCTACTAATTGCCGTAGGGAATTGGATTTGATTTTTTTTTTTTTTTTTTTTTTTAATTTTAATAATACGCGACACGTTAAATATTACAGAGATGATAAATATTTAAACTACAAGAGTGATATTAATCGAATAATTTACCACGAAAATACGCGATTATGATTTATAATATACATATAATAGTAGTCACCGCACCAATACATAAAGCTCGAAACGAACAATAACGCGATAATAATATTATATTGGTAGTATACCTATATAGGTACCAAAACAAATAATAAAATTCAAAGTACAAAAATAAATAAATCCCGGCAAATCGATAAGCGTAATGATTTCTCGTATTTTCATTTTCAAAATATATATGTAGGTTAGATAATATTGAAATGTCGCGGATATAAATGAAAATAATAAAACGTAAGAAGTATACACAGCTCGTGTTTTAAATGCATTTTAAAAAATACATTGAAAACGAACTTCTTGCCATATTTGACGCAACGCGCAATATAATAGTTGAAATAATTATTGCTCCATAAATGTGCACGAAACGCACGTTTTTTACGGTTTTCGTCGTCGTTCATGTACGACACAAAAACGGCACACATCACACGTTGAGCATTTTTCGAGTAAAAAAAAAAAAAAAAGGAAAAATATTTTTTAAAAATTATTTTTCCTTGTAATAATGACCTCAAATCCAAACAAATAAAATGAAAAAAAAAAAAAAACAAAAATGAATCATGCAGATAGGGGTTGTTTTTAAAAATGTCATTTTATTACTGTTCCGAACAACTACGATAATTGAATAATATTGATAACGGAAGGATTTCAACAGCTGTTGGACTTTTAGGACGTTCTAATCGAATTCTAATTTCAATATTGTACAAGTCTCCAGTGGTGGATGATTCGGGGACGCGGACGCGGGGGGACGGCGAGCGCCTCCCTCTCCTCGTATTTTCCACGTTTAACAGCCGGGCCAACCCCTTTTATTTATATTTTATAAAGGAACGGCGGGGAACGCAGCGTCCGTTTCGATTTTCGTTTAACTTTTTTTCTTTTTTTAAAAAACGTCAATTTTCTTCGGAATAATAATGAAATTACGGAAAATAATGGTGTTTTTGTTTCCCTTGTTGCGTAATGAGTTATGGATAAAAATCACGGTATAAAATTTTCAATAGTTGATCTTTTTTTTTTTAAATAATTTACATATTATACACATATTATTATAGGCAATAAATAATGATCGTCATTGTCCACGAACGAATAAAGCCTAGAACACGATGGTTAAGTCTTGACGAAATCAACGCACGACACCGATGGATTTCTGTTATAACGTAGTTTTCTTTCCGTGTTATTTTAACATTTTATTCTAAAGCGGAATGGTGGAATTCGCGTTCTACTTCTACCACTACTGATCACGTGTATAATTACGTTTTGGATTTTCCGTTGTCAAAATATCGTCGCTTTTATTCGCACTCCGGTTTAGTTAGAAATCAGTTTAATGAGCTTTCAGACACGTCAAAGAAGTCAGTTTTCGATTTTCCCAGTAGGCAGTGTTCTCGTGTGAACCGGAAATCTATATCAAAAATGACCAAAAGTTGTAATAAATCAGAAAGTAACAATGTCGGAGACTTGAAATGTACACGTATTTTCAGTAGTACTGATAAATTGACGTATGGACGTGTAATTTACAAAAATTTTTGACCGCTTATCAGTAATATATAAAAAGGTTTGTAGAAAAATGATATAAATACTACAATTTCGGTCTACATCTACGACTTCCTCGATATTTCATTTAAAAGGAATAAACGTTCAATTCTTTGGAAAGATGTAAAAGATGTAAAAAAAATAAATAAAATTTGTATTTTTATATTCTATTCGTGTTATATAATAATCTAAAAATATTTTAAAAATGCCTCCCGGATGAGAAATTTTAGATAGAAGTCCTCCGCGGTTTACTTTTTCTCTAATATGTCCCGGAACGGTGATTTTCAATTAAGCCCACGGTCCGTACTTATTTTTTGTCCAATTCAACCACTGAATATTACTATAAATTATTATATTAACAAAAAAATCGATAAATATTTGATTGAATCAATCAGTATTTCACCAGTAACGTATACGATCATAAATTATGTTACCGCGTTTTTTACATTATATGATATATATTTGATTTTTGTAATATAAAAATTATCAAAACTTTACATTTTCCTAACATTTTTATTCAAAAATAATTACTAATTAGTTTAATAATAACCCTAAGGAGCAGTTTTTTTAATTTTCGTTATAACTGCCAATTAGCCAACTATTAGTGACTTTAAATTATCAATTAGAATTCCGGTTAAATAGTTGGTAATAACTGTTTTGTTAGCCAAATTTCGTCGTCTCGCGTTAATAAACTCGAGTTCAGCTCTAAAGTTCATACATTTTTAAAAGGGTCACGATTCGGTCTTCATAAATACGTATTGCATATACCTACATGATGGTGATCGTACAAAATAGTATAACATTTCGAAAATCTGAAATTAAGACAGTAATGCATCATGATGGTCGATTTAAAATTTATTTTCGAAATTCATTTTTATCGAATAAATTAATATACACAACCCCTAGTATATTACAGATATAGTAGACACAGACATAAAACCAAATCAAGTACAAAATTATCATTATTTTATAGTAAATTATAAAAAAATCGATATCTTTTTATTAGTGATGTTACGAACCCAGATTTTTGAGGTCGAACCGAACTTTAAAAAAATCAAAAACATTAAAAACAATTTAGCACATAATTTATTTAAAAGTGGGCAACTCTCAAGAGCTTCTTTTTTTCTAAAAAAATGTTCGTCAAAATACTGAATACTCATATATAAATTTACCGAGTGGCCAGTGTATTATCAATAAAACCACAAAACCATCTATTTTTGCATCCTGCCACGAATATTGGTATACGAATTACGATTAATATATATTTTCTGCATATCCCACTTCCGACGCCGAATACCCGTCAGAATAATCAGTGATCGATTCTAATTTAAAGTATTTTAAATATTTATAAACATCATTCTTATATTTATAGCATACTATGGAATGTGGATATATATGTATGATTCGTAAATAGTTTTTGATACGTACATCATATCATATTATATTGATAAACGATAACGAAAATTCTTCGATAATAACTATACCTACTCATATATTATTATATTACGGGAACAATTATTATCCATACTAAAAATAGAAAAAAAACTACTTACCTATTAAAAAATTTTTTTTATGTTTTAGCGGTTTTAGACAAATTAGGTTCAAATTTCGTTTTCCTTAGTTCGATATTCAAACAGCGCTATTTTGTGTTTAGTTTGGTTCGAATATTTTCAATTTTGAGTTCGATTTTTGAATCGAACCGAACAGTTCTAACATCACTACGTTTAATATAGTACCGACAACGCCTGTCGCTATTAAATTTAAATACTGAATATTGGCATTTAGTGAAGAGGTTGATACGAGTTACCATCACTGTTGGAAATCCCGTGTAAATCGAAAAAAATGATTTCGTTATTCGAAGAAAAACGATCAATTAATATTTATGAAATGGAGTTTTTTCGGTTTATTAACCGTATGCGTTTAATTCTAATTTGTGTGTATTAAGAAGACTTTAATTAAAATGAACGTACTTGGAAAAATCATTTAAGAAAATATAAAACACACTTAAAAAAAAATGGTACTGTCTAACAAAAATAAGTACCTGTAGATAATAACGAAAATGTCGGCCACTATAGGGCATGGAAGAACAACTCAACTCGTCGTCGGACGGCATATGACAGAATATGGAGGTTTTTAAAAGGGGAAGCAACGATAAATCATAGTAGTTTTCCATAAAATGTTTCTGAGCGAAAAACCGTGTGTGGTATTAATAGTTGCGATTCATTAAAAATTTTCGTTATGTTCGGTAGTAATCCTTTACCCTTGATTACGTAATGCAGTCAATGTATTCACCATTAGAAAACTATACTGAGTAAATTGAATCTAAAAAAAATCTAATAATGTATTCATTTAAACGTTCAACTATAATATAATCCATGTCTTAGAAAATATTTTTGCCCGAAAATCCCATCTGATTCCCACTAGAAAAATACGGTCAACGAGTTTTGATATTTTCACCACATTGACATACTATAGTGACAAAGTAATTGTTTAGTGTGAATTTCAAGTTTCTGGCATTCTAAATTTCCAATTTATGAAAATATTCCGCCATATTTGGTAGTTTTCCATAAAGGAAAGCAGAAACCTCGTGGAAACCACTGGGAAAATTTTAAATTTATCTCTTTTAAGTACCAACTGTAATACATTTTCTGTTATAACACTCCCGACTCAAAACTCCTACTCGACTCTTAAACCGACAATTGTTCAAAAGCCGTCAACATTTTTTTATCAATTTTTTAAAAAATAATTTTGAAAAATTTGAAAATAACCCTCTTATTTATTTATTTATTGAGCTATTTATCGATATAATATTGAGAAAAAATCTTGTTGAATTTTTAATGAATGAGACCAATTCATAATCTCAAACATACAACAAAATATTGCAAAATTGTAATTTTTTCACAATTTTTACATTTTAAAAAATGTTGACAGCTTTGAAACAATTGTAAATCATGCAGAAACAAAGGCTATTAATCGTGTATTTTACTTTTAAAAATACAGTAAAATATTCGCATTATATCAAGAATTAGGGCTAAGATCGATAATTTTCATTACAGAACAAACTAAAACGAACTTTTTATCAAATACCTGAGAACTCTTAATTTACGCTTTCTGTCCGAAAAGTGTTTACTTACTTATGAAAATATATATATATAAAAAAAAAAGGAAATGTTCGTATAAATAATGTGATTATACCATGCTTAATCATCGGTTATACATCTAAATGAAGAAAATAGCACAGAAATTAATTTTTTTGTAGTTAAGTCATCGAGTTAAAGTAAAGCAAAACTGATAAACACTTTAATAAAAGCATATTTTAAGCTATAAATTAAAGCTAACTAACTGTCAGTTGAAGAACTTTTGAAAACATTTATCATCATTCGATAAAATAGTCAGACAAATTTCCATCAGCAACAAGCCATTGTAAAATTTAATTCTATTTCGATTGGAAGTTTTGTAAATTTCGAATAATTGTAATTTACATTAACTAAACCTATTTACCAATGTACTTGGTAAATTTAAATCTATCTATAAAGCTATTACATAATTTGGACAGACCTAATAAAATGTTAAAAATTTATACGGATCAAATTATAATAATATTCTAATATTTGTTCCGCCTGAAAAAAATTCTACTAGTGTTTTGAATTTTTTTTTTTTTTAATATAGTTAGATCATTATATTATATTATATTATATTATATCACATAAATTAGTATAAAACAAAAGCCTATAAATTATTAAAAATTACCTGACGTCCTAACTTATTGACTTGATGCTAAATGTAATTGTTTACTAATACTATGTTAAAATATTCTAATTTTTTTTTTCTATATTTTGAAACAATTTTGAAACATAACGTTTAGACTATTCATTTTTTCTTAAAAACCAGTACAAATTTATTTATTCAAATTATATTTAATAAATAAGGAACGTATTTATATGTAAAAGCATATATTTATTATAAAAAGTTATTTGTAATCTGATAAGAAGCGTGCACGATTTGTTACATTCTTATTAATTAACACTAATTTTATTTTGCATATTTAATGCATATTTGTCATTCTTGAGTGCATATTTTCATCTTTAACGCATATTATAGTTTTTAGGTTATATTTTCACGTATTTTTAGCTATAAAAATTTCCGAAATTATTGTTTTTAAACTGAATATTTTAAAATGACACGTAACAACTTTCTAGGGGGTAATAACTTTATCGAACAAGAAATGTGCACGATTTAGGTATATCATTGTTATTAAAATTACATCAATTTTATTTTACATATTTTGCATATTTTTAAACCTTTTTCGCTTATTTAATGTATATTAGTAAATTTTAAACTCATATATTTTGTAGCATATTATAGTATTTGTAAATGTACATTTTGAGGGTTTTCTGTGCATATTCGTTCCTTATTATTAAATATAATGTACTAACTTTTTGTACAAAATATACGACCAACACTTATGTATTTGACATTAAATTAATTGGTACGCGTATATAACACAATAGGTCACTGTTAAAATCGTCATGAAATAATAATACATGATAACAGCTAGTGTGTGAAACAGAGGGATGGTATACGGCCAAGTGACATTTTAAAGTAAAAAAAGGGTTTCTGCGGTTGTACAACGTATATCAACAACACTATGATTTTATGCAAGAATGAAAATGCATTTTATAATATTATAATCCCATAATTATAATAATAATATGTTTGTAAGAGTTTTTATAGTAAAAAATTCGAATAAACAAAAAATTCCGGACAATAAAGGGTGTATTTAGAGAGTATAATAAATTTAGTGTAGCCCATAACTTATAGAGGTAAATTTTTTCATCTTTTATATTTCATGATCCCATCCCTTCCCCCTTAAATTTCGTTCGATATATTTAATAAATAATTTTGGTGAAGTTTGAGTGTGATAAATCAACTCTTTCCCGTAGCACAATGGCTTTAAATTTTTATAAAAAGGGGGGGCGTTTTAATTTTTTCATGTGTACTCTTTAAATTTAAAAGTTACTCGGAAATTGCAAAGAGCTATTATTATTATAGTAATAATTATTTTCTTAAATAAAGATTAATTTATGTATTTTTTTGTGAAATTCGTCGTTTTCCGTAAAAGTAAAAAACCTAACATTTATGCTCTTAAATTATTCAGTTACATAAAAATCATAAATAACTATTATAATATTACATATCTATGAAAAATGTTTGAATAATTTTTGTGATTTCACATGAACGTGTATGCGAAAAATTATAGGAAACTAAAAAATAACAGATTTTACAAACGTTTTATATGGGTATTAAAAGTTCATTTTTTTTAATATAATATAAGAAATATTAGTTTGTTTTTTATTAACACGCAATTTCTATTTTTATTCAAAAAAATCTTTTTTATTTACAACCATAATTTCTATAGAATCATATAAACCTAAAATCATACAAATATCAATACATCATAAAAAACAAATTAACATAATTTTTTCTTAAGAGACGATTTAGTAGCGATTGATATTTTGTACGGTCTTTAGCAACGATCTGTAAAATAAATTGTTTCTTGGTTGTGTATTTTGTGAGAATATTATTGTAATCCTGTACGAGTTTAACACCTCTTTCTTCAACCTCATTCACAACAACTATTTCTTCGA
The DNA here is from genome assembly GCA_025469235.1 of Pemphigus obesinymphae. Lineage (NCBI taxonomy): Eukaryota > Metazoa > Arthropoda > Insecta > Hemiptera > Aphididae > Pemphigus > Pemphigus obesinymphae. The sequence goes on along the minus strand of JAIPRL010001721.1, from coordinate 5,888 downwards.
TTTATTCAATTGGCTCTTTTATAACTAGGATCATCTTTCCATGTTAAAGGGGTTTTATCCAGGAAATGGTGAAAACAATTTTTGTACCAGGTATTACAAAAGACAAAAATCGTTGTTTGTAAAGGTAGAAAAATCATTTTGGTGTAAAATATACCTCTTAAATTGATTGTTTTCTTCTTCTTCATCTTTGTCTGCCTCTAGTACAGTTTGAGCCATTTTTTTCTTAATCGAATAGTGATAGAGCAATTGATTCGGGAGCTAAGTACCATAGATGGTTGGAAAAAAATGTTTGTAGGGGCTATACTGATTTCTGGATCAGTATCTTGATAGTATATCAGTTGACGCATGAATAGGAAGTCGTGATCAGGTGCTTTAATTGCCACTGACGATAGAAACCAAGCTCGAAGGTATACTCGCGCAAGAGAAATATATATTCTCCTTGAACAGTTCTTCTCCTTAAGAGATAACTGAAATTGACCTTGGAAACGTGTATACATTTAATGTATAAATGGCTTTTGACATCTACCTAGCATGACTTACAGATCCTGGTATACGAAACGATATCCCATCCTTCGGAACGCCACCGAGAAAAACCGTCCAACTACTATCAGTAATCATCTCGCTGTCGTTTCGGCATAGAAATATGGTAGGCATTCAATAAATCGAAGAAAGTTAGAACCGATTTCTTCGGGCGCTTCGTCACTATCAGTTATGTAAACGTTCTTGTCGAGTTTCGTCGAGGTTTCCCTAAATTTTTTGACGAGCATCACGTCTCGTCCAGAAGTTGCACTCATCAGTGAGTCGAAACGACAAGGAAGGTACAACAGGTAGCGATTGAATAACGTTTCGAGATATATGCAGGCACTATACACACGTCCTGTATGACTTGCTTGTTGTAACACAGCAAAGTGCCCTAATTTTGTCGGTTATACCGAGTGTTTGGAACATTCACCTAAAAATTTAATTCGTTCATGTTCACGTTGATGTTCAAATGTATTCAAAAAGAACTCGTTCACACTCAAGTTCTTTTAAAAAAAAAAAAAAATGAATGCGTTCATCTGGTCGTTCGTTTTGATTAATCAATTATTAACAAAGTATACATTTTTTTATATATATATATATACTAAAATATTACCGATTTATAGAAACTATCGTTTTCATTTTATAGCCATCGGTCCCGAGGGAATCGGATTTTTACGTATTATATCTCGAAACAGAATATGGTTTATAGCGAAATTTTAAAATATTTTAATTTGCTTTGAACGTCCTGGAAATCGTTCAAGTTCCTAAAAAATGTGAACGTCGTTTACGTACTAATTGACAGAACGAATGGCGTTCGTGTGTCGTTCACAAAATGTGAACGCATGAACGTCGTTCTTTCCAATCTCTGGTTATATCCTACTTCTCCATTGCTCGGTAAACGGCTATATCTTGCTCTTTTCCTGAAGATGTTTGGATTTCAGGAACCCCTAATAATATTGCTTTTTGCCTCGAAAAGTTACAAATATTGCCAGTCTATTAACATTGTCAATGCCTATGAGTGCTGAAAGAATCTTTCCATGCCAGTATAACACTAATTCTTGGCAGTCATATTCTGTCTAAGTTTGCGCTAAATATATGTGTATCTTTCTTTTCTACATTTTTCCCTAAGGCTTTGGAAATACGTGCGATTAATTACAAGATTTTCAGTATGACGCCCGACAGCTTCCGCATCAGCCATTAATACGTAAACTACATTTCTATCAATTATTTCTATCAGCTATCGAACTTCACAGAAACGAGGAATAAAAACTGCAATGTACCTCGTGTTTCTCCTTAAACTGTTACCGCAGAGGAATTTGCATAGCGGTCATCACTATATCACTACTCTGGTTACATGATGCTGAATTTTTAATTTCTGATAAATCAAGCTGATGAGTAGCAAAACGTTATTCCACTTCCTCACAAGTCCTATTTTTCCTATTCGCTTCCATTGCAGTGTACTTCGGTGCTTTTTCGTCCTTGTATTTTAGTTTTTGATGTACACCAACCATAGAGTCTGCTGCTTTTAATTTGCCTTTGCAGAATTAAGAAATTCTTATCCTCTTCATTTTTAATCTGTTCAAAAGAATCTAAATAAGCTATATCAAAGAGATCATCCATACTTTCGACAAAAATATCTCTATTCATCATGAATTTTCAATAATTTATCAACAGAGTGGTCAGTTCTCCTTTGTCGTAATATTTACAAAACTTACATTGCATAAAAAAACATTTAAAATTTGCCGATTCGAAGGTAGTTTGGCTCCTGCAATTTGACTGGAAATGTGGACAACAAGAGGAATATATAAATATTTTCTTAACTTATATGACGAATTACATGCAGAAATTGATACCATTTTACAATCCTAGGACAAACACGCCACAAAATATACAAACAAAAAAACGGAGAAGTTATAAAATAATACTATATATTTTAAAACTAAAATTACAAAAACTATGCACTTTTACTTATGTACACGTATTTCAACGACTATATTGTTATGGTCATACGTGAACCAACAACTATATTCGTACCGAAAATAAGTGACAACATAGTTGTTAAAATATACGTATACCTATGCAAATAAAAGAATACTATTTTTGTGATTTTAGATTTACAGTATAAAGTATGAACATTAAACAGTCACAAATACTCAAGTATATTTTTGGTATAAAATAGATTTATCTAATAATATTAATATTAATGAAATATTAGTTACTATTAATACCTGCATATTTAATATGTCCATAATTTGTACAATGAACATCAAATACGTATTTATAAAATATTTCAACATAGCCAAACCCTTATTTATAGAAACATTTTATGGAATAAATTGATTTTTATTCAAAAAGATTTCTTTTTAACGAATGAATTTTATATCATTATTCTACAATAAAATACATTTTAAATTATTGTAAATTTTGAAGAGGACGTCGCGTACCCATATTTGCTGTCTCTGTCTATCTTATGAACAATATAGCGAAATTACACTACGTAAAACAATTAATGTTGTGTCTACGTTTTAATTGGACAACTAAAAAATTTGTCTAGATAAAAAAAAAAAAAAATAAAAAAAAAAAAGATGAGTTTAATATTTTAAAACATATTTTTCAAATATTTTAATATTTTAAAGACGTTTTATCTAAATCAATAACCCAAAATGTGAATAATATATTATAAAACAATAACCGTTTATTTAAATTAAAATAAAAATAAAAACAAAATCGAAAACTTAATACTTTTTATGGGTAGTAATTAAAATTTAAAAAATGTTTACGGTTTTTAATTATTTCGATTTAACAATTTAAATATACAAAATTAATAGCGTAAACCTTATTTCATATAACTCTCGTGTTTTGATTACCCGAAATTATACTATGTACCCATGCAGGTACATTTTATACGATCGGCGTGTGTAATAAAACTCGCACGGCCGACAACGGTCGTTGCGGTCACGTTTTCGGTGACAAACAAAAATATAATGAAAATTAAAGACACAAGTACGTACAACACGTCATATTTGTTTAGCGTATAAATGCATACGTTTCGAGCGAAAGAGTATATATTTTCGCCCTCCCCCCCCCCAAAAAAAAAAAAAACAATACATATGTATATAACCTAAAAATGTATCTGTAAATGTTGTCTAGATAAATGTACTTAGATAGGTGAAAAATTCGTCTAAGATGATTATTTTTATAACTTATACCGCTATTTATTTGGATAAAATGAAAAAAAAAAATGTGTAAATAATTATATCTAGACGAGTAGTCCTAACACAGCCGATATATATATATATAATACACCGTGGATCCAGCACAAAATGAATAGCCGGCCATACACGAGCGGATTTTATGACGGATTTAGTCCGACGGTTTAAATCCGTAGATCCTCGGTGAATCTGGTCCGCGGACTAGTGTCTTTGTATTATCCACTAACGTAAAAATTAAAATCCTTTGATATAAATGGATCGGATCATTCAAAGGACTCGGTCCGTTCATGTACGGAGTCAAATTTCCGTTGTTTTCAAAGGATTTGATCCGTAGGAATAGATCTGCTGATCTTTTAGCACGTCTTAAATGACCACGGATTTCATGTAGTGTAATCACTATCTATATAACGCATATACAATCATATACAACTAACTTTTCTCGAACGAATTTGTTTTACGACGAATAAATATAGGAAAAGTATGTCCAAAAAAAAAAAAAAAAATTATTGCCGCAGCCGGTTTCGTGGCTGTATAATGTATATAATTATGTTTTGAGGCTAAAAAATAGGTCTAAGTGAGTTAAAAAATGGATTGCCAACAGAAATATATATGGCCATATGACACTACTCCGCGAATTAAGTACCAACGCACCAAATGACTTGAAAAATTATTTGAGAATGTCAGCATCAGATTTTCATAATTTATTAGGTAAGTCATATTTACTGTAATTTTAAAATTCAATTTATTTATAGGTAGCTGAATTACCTAGCGTTGTCCGGTTTTACTTAGGTTCTGTTATTTTAATCTTTAGAAACTGTTTTTCTTTCTTCTTTCGGTATATTCCTAGTTTACGGGACACCCTTCTTTTTTACTAACTCATGTAGTTTGGCTCAAAAATTTAGGCACAAAAATTAGGTATGAAATATGTGTATATTTATTGCTATATGTATAAGTTGGGTTGTTACTATAACAACTATATTTGTTACTTTACAATTTACACGTACAATTTTGGTTTTTACCCTTTTCAACTACTAAATCAAAATTTTGAAACGCTTAATAAATAATAATTATAAATAAGAAATTTAATATTTTATATTAAAAACGTAAAAAAGTCAACTTTGAAAATAGGTAAAAAAGAACGAATTAATATTTGATAATAGTTGATAAGAAAAGTAGGTGATAACGTGAGACCCCATTATCAATACTACACATTTTTCATAGGATCCGGTCTTATCATTAGTGGCCAATAAAAGATTTGATCCGTAGGACCTATTCCAAAGGATTTTTTGTACCAAAAGGATTCCATCCGTTGATCACCACGCACAAGCGGATTTACCAGCGGGCTTGATCCTTCAAGGACCAAATCCGTCATAAAATCCGCTCGTGTATGGCCGGCTAATGAGTTAAGAGGACGCGCATTTACCCGCGTCTTCTGTCCGCTCCGTCATTGGAAATTTAGCAAAATCATACAACGCAGAATCGAAATTATGGCGTTTCGGTGTATTCTAGAGCTCAAACGCCTATTGTGAAAAATTTAACGGGAAGAACAATATCGAATGGGCATTTCTTGAAATATCGCCGGAAAAAAAGTAAAAACTAAAAAAAAAGCACATCTAATTCTTCTAGTTTTGGTAAGTTAAAATTTGTAATTTCCATAAATATTATGAAGAAAAAAAAACAAACTATAGTTTTTATAATAACATTAAGTAGGTACATAATAAATGATACACTTTTAATACCTATCTATAAACCTATAATTATAATAGTAAGTAGGTACATCCATATTATTTATTAGGTACTTTTAGTTATGGGTCATAGGTATTAGTATTTAAAAATTGAACGTGTATTAAATACTTTCAAAACATGAATAATATTGGTTTTTAAAAAAAATATTTTATTATTTTAAGGAGAATCTACAAGTTTACTATCAGAAAAAAAATGATAATTCAAATGATTACATATTTGTGATTTCTATTTAATACCTACATAGGTATTAGAAATGAACGTGTTAAAATTATATTTGTGTTGTGTAGAGAGACATAGTATATACAAGCTCTTTAAAGTTGAGTATATTGTTTTTTTTTTTTTTTTTGGGGGGGGGAGGGGGTTCTAAATTCATATGCTGTTTTTGTAGGGGGTAGGTGTATATTTTTG